>CAIGRP010039026.1:0-12778 GCA_903798385.1 Fraxinus cuspidata
ATTTTGAATTGTACTAAATGTAGGGCTATATGTATGAGCCATGTTTTAATATCTTTAGTTGAATGAGATTGAAAAATTCTCTTCTCTTTGTCTCCTATAATCCATCAACCTCTTCTCTCTCTGCACTGTAATTGTGTGATTGTAAAAAAGATGATGACGACGACGACGATGATACACGAAGGACGTGCGCTTGCTCTCACGATCATTGGCATTATTGTTTTGCACTTATGCATATACATACAATATATATTTGCTTAAAATGTGAAATATGTTTTAAGTTTTTGCTCCATTTATTTTGCATGTGCATGTAGATATATACACTATTGACGTATTTGCTTAGAACGCGAAACTTTTTGCATGGGGAATTTTTTCTCCATTCTTCAGTGTATGCTTGTATATACACACAGTATATTTACATATTTTGCTTAGAACATGAAATTTATTTGAGATTTTCTTTTTCTTCTTCAATGTGAGATTGGACCAACGATTGCTTGTTCACACTCCACACAAAAAAGTATAATAATATATATTTTTTTGCGTGTATATTTTTATGAACGTATAGAATTTAATTGGATTGTTTCATGCTGATTTTGATCTAACTTTAATCCGTTACTGATAATATTATATATTAATTGACAATTTGCTTCCATTTTTCTCAAGGAATGTGACTTCATTCTGCAAATTTATCTCCCCGGCTATATATATATATATATATATAAGAGGCTAAGGGACAGGGGAGAGGATCAAGAGTGTAGAGAAAGGATAGATATAAAGAACTTTAATTTATTTGATATTAGAATTTGAGGTTACAAGATTGAAATTAAAAAAATGAAATCTGAAATTGAAAATTTTGAAAAAGAAAATTTTTAAAATACAAGGATAATCTAAAGCTTTCTTGAAGATGATTTATCTCTCGCTAAATCACACTTGAAGAAGCCTTCTGCCTCCTCTTATAACTGAAATTTCGGACTTCAAAACTTCTTGAATTTGATTAAGGAATCTTGAAGGATGATTTGGGGAGCAACAAAATCTGTTCTGTTTGTCCTTATGCCTGCCATGCTTTTGAATTCTTTCCCGGCTTTTTGACTTATGGATCATTACTTTCTTAAAGTTATTAAAGTCTTTTGTCCATTTTTTACTGTCAACAAATGGAGTAGGAATAACATGTTTGGTGGCAAACACATTTTGAAAAGTAAACTTCTTAATCTTTGAACCCTGTAATCTCTTAATTCATCAAGGAAACTGGGTCCATATAGTCATTTTGAGGTGTATTTCTTTGATTTTCAGCTAAATAAGCAATTCTCTTAGAGATAGTTTGTAAATTCCTTTGGAGTTTTACATTGATTGTACATTGCCGTAAGCCTTGATTTTTCAGCCAAGTAGTCGGTATGTTTTTTCAAGTTCTTTCTTTGATAATTTTGGCATACCGACATTTTTACTGCTCTTGAAACCTCGAACTGACTACTTTGGGACAACCGGTTGTTTCATGGAATTCAGACCACCATTTTATTTTGAATCTCCGAACTATCTTTTTGACATTAAATTCGGAGCAAGTTTTTTGAACAATCTGAAAGTCCCAGCAGAATATCCAAGAGACTTTGAGATTATGAGCAAATTGAAAAAAACATTTTTCTCAGGCTTCAAAAGGGTTTTACCTCATTTTTGAAGAATCCGAACCCTTGACGAGTAAGACTGGGTAAATAGTCTCATTGAGACAAAAATGTTCAAATCAATTTTGAAACAATTTTAGAAACTTTGGAAAAAAAAATTGATGAAAGAGAACGAACCATGGGTTGAAACTGGTCTAAAATAGAAAAAACATTAAATCAGGTTTCTTGGTAGTCAAGATAATTGAAAGGAGATTCGATTTTATCGTCTTTTGAGAGATGCATTCACTTCTCATTTCATGGGTCATGTCCCAGTTTTCGGAAGATAGAGTACCCTTTGAATTGAAATTTTCGAAAAATCAATATGACTTTTCGTTTGAGGATTTTTTTCTTGTTCTTTTTATCGGAGGAAGTAGAATCTATATCTTTGAAAATTTCACTCAGTTTGAAAATCTCTCTAATATTTCTCACAGTTTTCTCTCTTTGTTCAATAAGAACTCTCTTGTGAGGAAATTTGTAAGAAAGTTTGATGATCCTTTTAGGTATAGAATTTCAAAATCAAAGCAAAATAGAATTGCTTGTCATCTTGCGAAAATTTATTTTAAAACAATGTTTTTACGTCTTTTTGCAAGAGGTCCTTTGATGCTTTACAGACTGTCTTTAAAACAAAGTTTTTATTAATTAAACCATCTTCAAATTTAGAAATGCATAAAACAATTGATAAAATTTCTTTTTTCACAGTGGAATAGTTCTTTTGTAAGGACCAATCCAAACACCAGAAACACCTGAATGGATTCCGACTAACTGTTCACGACTAGATTTGTTTGAGGACACTACCAAAACCAATATCTGTTGCATCAGTTTTACCAATAATTGAAGCAGTAGGGTTTAAAATTGATAGACAATTAATACCTTTGATAGCTTTTTGACTTTTTGCACAGCCACATTACGCTCGTGACTCCATGAAACCGGATTCTTTGGAAGTCTTTTGAAAAGAGGGGCACATATGATTCTTACCTCTTTGATAAAACTACCTACATAATTGACGCACCATAAAAATCTTTGGAGACTGTTTTTAGGGCTGTACATGTTCTAGTTTGGTTCTAAATCGATCCGAATCAATTTTTTTGGATATTTAATAATTGGAACCGTCGGGTCCAAATATAATTATGGAATTATTCGAGTTCGGTTTCGTTTGGATTGGTTCGGCTCGATTCCGTACCATAATTAAATTTTTAACAGATTTCTAATGGTCAATAATCGGCGATTGTGGTTGGAGGTCGCGGCTTCGATGTGTAGTAGGAGAGGAGAAGTCGAATTCGGCATTCGGCGGCTTCGATTTGGGCATGTAGATGTAGGTTTCCAATTTATCAAATGATTTGGAGTCAGTGACTCAGTGGTTATCGAATGAAAGTGTGAAATTGAAAAGAGAATGATAAAAACTTAAAAAGGCATAGATCTTGAGCTAAGAATGAAATTAATAATTTGACCAAAAAATTGAATTTAGCAATTGGGTTAAACTGAGCTAGATAGATATGGACTTGGCTTGTTAGTTAAAATATTAATTAATAAATTAGTTGATTTGCTAATTTGTTTAGAAAAAAATTTAAAAATTCAATATAAAAATTAAAAAGATTATTTAAATTCGGTTCTTATTTGGTTCTTCGATTTTGGGTCTAGAACCGATAATTGAACCAAACCCGTCAGTTCTGGATTCAGATACCCGTTCGGGTATTTAACTTATGAAGAACCGTTCGATTCAGTTCAGTTCAGGCATTTTGTCCAACCCTAACTGTTTTTGTCCAAGATTTCATCAGGAAATTTGTTGGTGAAATCTGAACTCCTTTGAACAGGTATAATGGTTCATGTATGAATGTTATGGCCTAAAAGCCTAATACATGTTTGACATAAAACATCTTTTTTAATAGAAACTTCTAAATCATTATTTTTGATGATATGAATGAATGTATTGTGATACTTGAAATGTTGTTCTAGACTTTTCGAAAAAATAAGAACATCATCAAAGTAAACAATAATGAAATTTAAGTAAGAATTAAAAATATCATTCATAATTTTCTGAAATTCAGAAGGAGCATTTTTAGGTCGAATGTCATAACATTCCATTCATATTGACAAAGGAGAACATTGAAATATGCTTTGTATCTGTCTTTTTCTTTAATTTGAATTTGTTAGAAGTCTGACTTCATATCAAATTTTGAGAAGATTACAGTTTTGTAAAGCCTATTTAACAGGTCTTTATTTTGAGGTAATGTATATCTAGTCCATTGAGAGTTTTATTGAGGGGTTTATAATTAATGACTAAACAAGGAGTTCCTCATTCAATCTCAATAGAATTGTTGTTATAAAATGTCTAACAACTTCATGGTGATTTACTTGGTCAGGCAAGCTTTTTATCCAATATATCATTTAGAGATGTCAAAAAGGGTGGGCTTGCTCGGCCCATCTAAGCCCTCCCGCAAATGGACCGGCCCAAGAATCGGCTTATAATCGAATTGGGTTGGTTCATAAGTTGTCTATCTATAATATTGAGCCGGTCCAATTTTTGTACAAAGGCCCGACGATTAACCAATGGACCCATGTAAAAATAATATACAAAAAGAAAAAAAAATAGTTAAAGAAGAGAGAGAAATTTCTCCCTCCACACTCTATCTTCTTGCATTAAATAGCGTATCAATGACAAACCATTATTAAATGAGAATTGACAAGCGTAAAATGGTAGGCTTGTCATTTGTCAATTAAATGATTTTTTTATTATTATTAATGAGATTTGACAAGTCAAATAATTCATTTTTATTAAAAAAAATCAATTAAAGTCAGGAGCTTATTATTTACTTTCTTTCTTGCTCTTGTTAAATTACGACCGTTGCTAAACGGTCAATTTTTTAATTTATATATAAAGGTCTTGTCATTCATATTAAATATTATAATCAAAGATCATTTCACTTTTCAATACACTTTCTTGCCTTTTAGCTTCTTGTCTACGTTATTATTTCTGAAAAATTTCATAATTATTCTTAACCCTGTTTACAGTTTGTTGATTTAATTTTCTATATTTTTAATATTCTTTTCAGTTATTAATTTATTACATTCTTGATTTTTTAATTAATTATACATAGTCCATAAATATTTCTCTTTTCTTTCATCAATATTTTTAAATTATGGAACCACACGGTTTCCCTACTGATGATTTCAATTTAAGAAATAGTGGCTCTCCAATAAAAATTTGAAGGATGATAAAAATATTGGATCATCTAGAACATCGAAAAAAAAAAAAACATTCGATGTTTGGAAAATTTTTACAGTAGATGCAACTCGTGGAAAAGCAATATGTAATATTTGTTTAAAGGCTTATGCATGAGGGTCAAGGCACTGGCATGTTTCGACGACATAAAAATTCTCATATAACGAAACATGACATATAGATCCTATACACACACAAATTACTTCTTTTAGAGGTGTTGGTGGATCAATTACTTTTGCTAACTTTCCTTATTCACAAGAACAGATGAGATTTGGAATGTTCGAATTTTTGGCAGCAAGTGAGATGCCCTTCACTTTTGCAGAGGATCAATACTTTGAGGAGTTCATGCAAAAATATGTTCAACCCTCTTATCGAAGTGTAAGTAAAAACATTGCTCGTTCTGATTGCATGAAATTATTTCATACAATGAAAGATAATTTAAAAAATCAATTTAACAACTTTGATGGAGTAATGTGTTTTACATCTTATTGTTGGTCCAGACATAATCACAATGGTTAAGTTTGCATCACAGCTCATTATATAGACAATAATTGGTTATTACAAAAATGCATTATCGCTTTTCGTTTACTAGAATATCCACATAATGGTCTAAATTTATGTGATAATTTATTACAAGTTTTTAATGATTTTGGTGATTTAAATAAATTATTTAGTATTAGTTTTGATAATGCTAAGCAAAATACTGCATGTCAATACCTTCTGATTGGAACTCTTAACCCTCAGTTCGATTCTAAATTATTTCATATGCGATGTGTTTGTCACTTATTTAATATAGTTATCCAAGATGGTTTGAAATTAATAGAATCACAAATACAAAAGATTAGATAGGCAATTAATTATATTTCTTGTTCTTTTTCTAGACAACAAGATTTTGGAAAAAATTGCAATAATTTTGGATAAAAAAAAGAAGAAATTTCTCGATGATGTACTGAATAAATGGAATTCAACGTTTCATATGTTAAAGTCATGTATTAGTTATACTAATGCTATTAATGTGTGTTAATTCGAATCAAGACCAATTTCATATTGATGATTCAGATTGAAAATCGGCATTCAAGGTTATGAAATTTTTGAAGCCTTTCTATGAGGCAACAAAGGCTTGTTCGGGGGTTTATTACCTAACAAGTTGTATTGTTCTTCAACATTTGGTAGAAATTGCTAATCAATTTTCAAGTTGCAGAGATGATCCATTTTTTCACTAACATAGCGCAATGGAGAAATTTTTTTTGAAAAGATTATGAAAATATACCACTTATTTTTCCTGTAGCAGCAATTATGGACCCTCGAATTAAATTATTTGGGGTTCAATGTCCTATGGAGCAACTTTCAGAAAATTTATGTTTTAAAATAAATCTTACGAATCGGGAATTAGAACGTTTTCTTAATGAACTAACAACTATTATTCTAGTAAATATGGAAATAATGAAACTGTTCTTGCAAGTTCCGCTGCACCCTCTAAAAAGATATCGTCTTTTCTTTGACGATAGCTCAGAAACGTCATGATAATTATTTTTCTTCTACAAGTTCAAGTTCAAACAATAACACCAACACTATACCTGTAGAATGGGAAAGATATTATAATTTTGATCACTATAGTTTAATTCTTGAAGATGAAATATTCAATTTGGACATTTTACGATGGTGGAAATAAAATGAATGATCTTATCCAATATTGTCAAAAATGGCACATGATCTACTAACAGTTCAAATCTCAACAGTAGCATCCGAGTCTGCTTTTAGTGCAAGTGGCAGAGTAAAGAAGATCAATGCTCAAGGAAGATATTTTGGAAGCACTCATTTGTGTAAAAGCTTGGATATTTGCTGAAATGAGAATACAAGATAAAATTATTGATGTCATAGCTAAATATTTCAAAAATCTCACAACAGAAGATTGATCAACAATAAAAAATTAATTTAAACAACTTAATACAATTAACTGCCAACCTAGTTGGGATTTACTTAAACTACATATAGATACATATAATTGATAGTGAAGTAAGTGCCAACTTAGCTGGACCGTACTTCGACTATAGTTTGTACAAAGTTGCAAATTATTTTTGTTCACTTTTTATGTTTATAAAAGTAGAACATATCAATGTCAGTTATTACTTAGTAGTAGAGAGTCAATGTAATTTACTAATTTAGTTTCAATAATAATCTATGTAAACTTATTTATTTGTATTCTTATATTTTCATTTGGTATCGATTATATGATTACAATAAAAAAAAAAATCAAATGAATTACAATGTCATATCATTAATAAAAGTATACAAATTAATAATTAAAAATTTAATTAAGGAAAAAGAGAAGAAGTTACACACGGTACCTAAAAATTAAACAAGTCACCAATCATTAAATTAGCAATTAGAATTGAAAAATAAAAAATTGAGCTACTAGCCTAATACCACACACTTTCACCTGTCAAATATCTGCCATTGACACGATAGGCATTTAACTTTTTCAAATTCCAAAGAACTTCAATAAAAACTAATTTTACTTCGATTCCTTAAATTTTAAACTAAATAGACCGTGTGGTCCTAACAAGATCTTAACCGCCTCATCAAAGTGCCGGGCTTATGCCCAATTTGGTCTTCTATAATATATTATGGTGCGGGCTTTATTTGGACCAAAAATCAGCATGGGCCAGGTTGATAGCACTATAGGGCTCGTGCCGGTCAAGCTTACAGGTGGGCCGGTTCGTGTTGGCCCATTCGTTTTGACATGTCTAAGATCATTGATTTTTTTGATAAAATGATCAAATAACTTTTTATTCATTTGAATAGAACAATACTTGATTGGAATATTTGATTCATGAAAATCATGAGTATAAGGAAGAGAAACAACATGTTTCTTTCTATCCCAAAAAGCATTGGGAATAGTTGAACATATTTCATTCTCGATACGCTTTTGAAAAAGAGAAATCTTCTCAATAATTGAGGGATTTTGTAACTGTTCCTCAACTCTTTGAAATTATATATATTAATTGCATTAGATTATATGAATATATTTTTTAGCTCAAGTGCTCATCTTTGTTGATTAAAAGCTTGAATAGAAATCCACACAGGGGAAAAAAAGAGAATTATTTTTTCTCTTTTCTTGTGCTATCAAGATAATGAATTATATTATGTTCTTTATTTGAAATCCTAATGACTTATTAATATAAGTCCAAGTAGGCTTGACCCGTCTTTTAAACTTAATTCGGTCCAATATTTTAATTAATCAAATTAATTGAATTCAGTCAATGAATTAATTAATCTAATTAATTAATTCGAGCCTAATAGTAAGCAACCCAATTAATTAATTGTACAACATTTGTTAATTAATTAAATGATGAATCTCATTATTCTAGTTTTCCTTTTGTGTTCGACTCATCATGTTCTCGATCACGATGCCTAATGACTGAATTATTATTTTGTTCTAATCGAAATCGATAAAATAAAATACCCCTTTAATTTATCAAAAATTCACATTCGTCATCCCAAATTGACATTTAACAATGTGTCATGGCAATATATGTGTTGAAAAATGTCAAGTGGTATGACAAAACCAAACTAATTCGTTTACCGTGAAACTATAATCCTTCTATCAATATGATCTCATCAATTATGAGACATGGATATGTGTCTATCTCAATTATCGATCACATCTATTATCTCACTATTTAATCAATGTAAGTCAAAAACTTATTTTCGACTTATGAGTATACCTTGACCAATGATTTCATTATTAACTTAACTGAATGAAATGTAGATCATAATCTCTTACTATCTATGAGTGACGAATCCTCTATTGATTATTCACAACATTCATATGATTCTTGACATATCTGAACGATGCCGAATTAACGACCCTTGGTAAAGGAACATCCAACATAACCAAAGTATGATTGTCCTCTTATAAGACACTATGATGACCTCAAGTCAATGGACCAATTCCACTACCGAACGTTAAAGATTAACCACTGACACTCAGATAGTTATCCATGTAGAATTTCCCCAGTGGGTCTCCAATGTTTTATTATATAACAAAACATGCACGTGTTCATTTAAGTGTCACTATACTTTAGCTTGTGAGATCAACTACTTACTTCACTAGTAAGAAATATTACACGTGATGGTCTATCCGTATCTCATTATTACTTATGACCACGGACAATTTAATATTTAGTCATATTATAATTTGTATCTCACAATCACAACTCCTTGTGATTAATAAATTACAAAAACTTGAATCTACGAATTCTATTGTTTAATTTATTAGAATATTAATTCAATTAAATAATAGATCTTGCCATAAATATGCATCAACTATATATTAAAAGTGTTTATGTCCAAAATTGATTGGATCTATAACACTCACAAACTCCCACTTACACTAGATCCAATCACTTATGTGTCTTATACCATAAGAATCTATATAACAATCATGTTTATGCTGCGACAACTCTTTGTTCTTTACGTCATTTCTTTGTATTATCTCTTTGATAAGATGATACTGCCTTAATACATGTTTGGATCATTGATAAGACCTTAGTTCCTTCGTTTGCACAATGGCTCCATTGTTATCGCAATGCAGAAGTATGTGATCAATAATATTAGAACTACGAACTTCCTAATCCAAACCATAATATTTGTTGCTTTCTAAAGCAATGATGTATAAGCTTTTGCTATTGAGTTAACGATTATCTCCTATTTGAAACATTTTCAATACACCGTTTAAAAGTTAACCAATATTCTGATTGAGATTTACTATCATTCTAGTCAGACTAGAAATTAGCATAAGTCTGTCATTGAACTCTCGGTTCATTTCTCCATATAAAATCTTCTCAAGATTTTATCTATATAGATTAGGATAAGATAAGTAATCTTCTAGATCTATCCCTATAGATCAAGTTGCTTCTCACATATCTATCACGAAAAAATTATTTGACATTCATAATTTCAACAAAAATATAAAGATGTCATTTCCTATAATATGTCTCATACATATAATATTAGAAATGGGACAATACTTCCACTATCTTTTTGTAAACACACAGTTTGTCTTTATATATATATATATATATAGACTTGTTTCAATCTATATATGAATTGATCAAGTTTGCATACTTTGTTAGCTTATTTGAATTTAAAACTTTATAATTATGTCATGTACACTTCCACTTGTAAGTTACTTTTAAGAAATGTAGTTTTGACATCCATTTGTTATAACTCATAGTTATGATATGCAACTATTACAAGCAAAATTCGAATGAACTTCAGCATGTCTACAAGCAAAAAATTTAATCAAAGTCAACACCTTATCTTTGTTTGTAACCTTTTATTACTAGTCTTGATTTGTATGTATGTATATTTCCATCTAAGTCAACCTTTTCTTGTAAACTCATTTACAACCCATAGGTTTTATCCCATCAAGATGATCAACTAAGGCCCAAACCTTATTTTCATAAATTAAGTTCATTTCGAATTACATGACCTCCTGCCATATCTTTGAATCAACACTTTGCTTCTGTGTAATTAGTAGGTTCATCATCCTGGATTAGTAATGTCTGATTAATAATCATGTAGTCATACACTTCTAGGAGGTTGAATGATCTTACAAGATTTACACGGAGTTGACGTGTCCTCAGATTTTTCTACTTCTTGATCAAGAGTATGTCCTTCATCATGTGTGGGATCAAACTCGGATTTATTTACTTGGTCAAATATATCTGTAGATTCTTGAACTCTTTCAAGATTTATTCTCCCATTGTCCTCTCCTAGAACAAACACTTTCTCTAGGAGTATGGCATGTCTTGAGATGAACACTTTTTTCTCAACGGAATTATAGAATTGATATCCAATTGTCTCTTTTGAATATCCCACAAATATACATTTTTTGGATTTAGTCTCAAATTTATCTGATGCAGTGTGCTTCACACCAAACTTTCATATGAGATAATTGGGCCTTCTGCCTTTCCATAACTCGTATGGAGTTTTGTCAACCGATTTAGATATGACACGATTTAGTTTGTAGTACACAGCAATTAGTACATGACCTTAAAATGATTTTGGGAGGGTTGCATGGCTAATCATTGATCACACCATATCTAATAAGGTGTGGTTCCTCCGTTTAGATACACAATTATGCTGTGGTGTATGTGGCGGAGTCCACTGCGAGAGAATCTCATTCTCTTTTAGATAATTTAAAATTCTCTCTTTTAGATATTTTTCATCTCGATCAAGTCTTAATATGAGAATATATTTATATATTTGTTTCTCTATTTCTAGTTTGAATCTCTTGAACGTTTCAAGAGTTTCATACTTGAATTTAATCAAATATACATGACCATTTTTGAAATAGTCGTCAGTAACTGTGAGGAGATAATGAGACTTCATCTAGCATTAATTGATATGGATTCACGTACATCATTATGTTAAACCCAGTAATTGTCCAGATATTACACATTTTCAAGTGAAAAACACGTATGTTTCACATTTATTAAATGATTCAAAATTATTTGAACCAAATATATATCTCCATGTAATTTTGGAATTACATTCTCATTTATGTGACCAAATCTGCAATACCAGATAAGTGTCTTATTTAAATTATCATTTTTATGCCTTTCAATTTCTATACTCATTACAAAATATGCAATATTTAGAATATAAATGTTATTTTGTAATTTACCATATTCATTAAGATCTTATCAAGATAAAAATGAACAACAATTGTCCCTCACATTAAAATAATTCATGTTCAAACATGAAATTTATTTAATGCTTTGGTAATAGTGGGTACAAAANCATACCATATTCATTAAGATCTTATCAAGATAAAAATGAACAACAATTGTCCCGAACATTAAAATAATTCATGTTCAAACATGAAATTTATTTAATGCTTTGGTAATAGTGGGTACAAAATAACATTTCTCTAATTATAATACAAAGCCTAAAGACAATGACAAGAAATATGCTCCAACATGCAATGTAGAAACCTTTACTCATTTATAACGTGTAGGTCAACTTGTCCCTTCTACAGTGATATATTTCTATTTAGTTTTTGCATATTTACACAAATATGAGATTCATATCTGGTATCTAATACCCAAGAAGTGAATGAAGTAAACATAGCCTTGCAGTTTCTTTTCCAATGACTGATCATTCCAAAATGATAATAAGGGTCATTAGATTTGGTATTATCCTTATTCACTTTAACTGTCTTAGTCATCTTGGTTGCTTTCCAAAAACACCATTTAGACTTCCCTAGAGGAATCTACAACTAAGATTTGCCCACTACAAGCTTAGGTATTGAGTTTAAAAGTCTTAAGTATGGTCAACAACTTAATGAGTGTGCATTCGAGTTTATTCATGTAAATTCATTATTAGCCATCAATAACTCGCTGGTAGAGATTGCAGAACCATGTCTATACTAAGTTCATGGTTCATGATTGAACTCAATTGAGACAACTTCTCAATGTAATAATCATTTTCAGTACACAAGCACTGACTAAAGATTCTTCCCTATAATGCACTGGTATAGTTGTTTGAAAATCTCATATCTTTCAACACATGATTGTTCATCATTCAACATCTTAAGATGAAAAATCACGTGTTAGCATCTATACTCTCATGTTACTTTTATAACTCAATTGATATAGTCACAAGCATCAAACATGTTGTAGTAATATCATCGTCACTGTGTTTATTATAATAGCCACATCTTCCTTTGTCGAGTCATTCGCAGGTATCTCTAGAAAGAGCTACTCAATTACATAACCAATTTTTTCATACTTAAGAACAATTCTCAAATTGCGGTGCCAATCACGAAATTTGATTGTTGGCATACAATATGTCTCTCAAATACATATGATTACGCATGAATCAATAAATGTAAATGACG
>CAIGRP010039032.1:0-14299 GCA_903798385.1 Fraxinus cuspidata
GATAGTGGAAAAGATGAGTTTAAGCTGAACACAAAAATTAAGGCCGTGAATTCTGCAGCATGGCTTGTGAAGGGATCTGCTGAAGTCATCCTTCGTGTGGGCGAATGTGAGGGAAAGTGCAATCTGATGACTATTCCCTTGGATGATTTTGATTTGAAACTTGGTATTGAATTCTTTGTTAAGGCAAAGGCATATGTTGTACCGCATCTGAATGAGTTATACATTGCAGATGAAGGAAGTCTTTGTTTTTTAAAAACGGAAAGTAAATTCGGGATGAAATGCAATCTGCGAAAGAGCTTAAGGAGGGTCTCAAGAAAGGGGAAATGAATTTTTTTGCAGCTTTGGTAGAAATAAAAGAAGATCAGGTTGTCGAGGTATCTAATCAGGTTGCAAGTATCTTGGATGAGTTCGTTGATGTGATGCCCTCAGAACATCCAAGAACCCTCCCACCTCATCGTGCTGCTGATCACACAATTGAACTCGAACCAGGTGGAAAGGCTTCTGCACAAGTCCAGTATCGAATGGCTCGGTCGGAGTTGGCAGGGTTGAAGGGCAACTTGATGATTTACTTGATGCAGGTTTCATTTAGCCTTCGAAAACTCCCTACGGTGCCCCAGTTCTATTTCAGAAAAAACATGATGGTTCCATGAGGATGTGTGTGGATTATCGTGCACTGAATAAGGTGACGATGAAGAACAAATATCCGGTGCCTAATGTTGCTGATCTGTTTGACCGATTAACGAAGACTTCATTCTTCACCAAGCTGGATTTGCGATCGGGCTATNGTGTGGATTATCGTGCACTGAATAAGGTGACGATGAAGAACAAATATCCGGTGCCTAATGTTGCTGATCTGTTTGACCGATTAACGAAGACTTCATTCTTCACCAAGCTGGATTTGCGATCGGGCTATGGAAAGTAAGAATAGCTAAAGGGGATGAATCATAGGCTGTATGCGTAACTAGGTATGATTCTTTTGAATTTCAGGTTATGCCCTTCAGTCTTACGAATGCACTTGCTACGTTCTACAATCTAATGAATGATGTGTTGTACGAGTTTTTGGATGATTTTGTGGTAGTATATCTGGATGATATTGTGATATACGGTATATCATTGGGTGATCATATTGTCCACCTAAGAAAGGTGTTCTCACGGCTTAGAGAACTTCAATTGTATGTCAAGAAGGAGATATGAGAATTTTGCCATTCGGAGGTGATGTTTTTGAGACATTGGGTTGGTCAAGGAAGAATCAGAATAGATGGAAAGAAGGTGAAGGCTATCATGGAGTGACCAAGTCCATCCAAGGTTGCTGAATTACATTTTTTTTTCTTGGATTAGCAAACTACTATCGGCGTTTCATTCACAAGAAAGTGAACGCCTTGACGGATTTACTGAAGAAGGATCGGAAATCGGAATGGGCCGATGACTGCCAACGAGCTTTTGAGAAGTTAAAACAGGTTGTTTCAACTGAACCAGTGTTGCAGTTGCCTGACTTTGAGAAGCCGTTTGAAGTACACACTGATGCATCGGATCGTGCTATTGGGGGTGTATTGGTACAAGAAGGTCATCTGATTGCTTATGAAAGTCAAAAATTGAAAGAGGCGGAATAAAGATATTCAACTCATAAGAAAGAGATGACGGCGGTTGTTCATTGTCTTAAGATTTGACACATTATTGTTAGGAACAAAATTCACTGTTCAAACGGATAATGTAGTCAACACATATTTTCGGTCCCAAAAGAAGTTGTTGACAAAATAAGCGAGATGACAGGATTTTTTGGCTGAGTTTGATTTTGTGTAGGTTTACAAGTGAAGCAAGCAGAATCAAGTTACTGATGCACTCAATCGAAAATCTGTAGAAGCTTATGTATCAGCTTTGATCACGTCGAATATGATTTTCTTGACAAAATCAAGCAGTGGACTGAAAAGGATATTACTTATAACAAGTTGTTCCAGGAAATTAAGGATGGTATTAGATTAAAGATGGTTTGATCTATGCCAAAGGCAGCAGATTGTATGTGCCTTCAGGTGGAGGACTAAGGCAAATAATGTTGAAGGAAACTCATGATTCACAATGGGCAAGCCATCCGGGCATCGAAAGGATGTTGCATTTGCTCTCGAAATCGTATTACTGGCCGAAGATGGGTGATGAGGTAGAGGCGTATGTGAAATCTTGCTTAGTGTGCCAGCAGGATAAAACAGAAAAGAGGAAAGAGGCAGGTTTGTTCCAGCCTTTGCCGGTTTCAGAACGGCCCTAGCAGTCGATTTCCATGGATTTCATTTCGGGTTTCCCGAAGGTTGATGGGTTCAAGTCCATTATGGTGGTGGTGGACAGGTTTTCAAAATATTCGGTCTTTATTCCAGCTCCGCATGAGTGTACAGGGGACGTTGCTGGAAGATTATTTTTCAAGAATGTTGTGAAATACTTTGGAATACCCGAGGATATTGTAAGTGATCGGGATTCTCAGTTTACAGGAAAACTTTGGACCATGTTGTTCAACATGATGAGGTCTAAATTGAAGTTCTCAGCAGCAAATTATCCGTAGACAGATGGTCAGACGGAAAGGATGAATGCATTGTTGGAGAAATATCTCAGACACTATGTTAGAGCAAGTCAGAAAAATTGGGTTGCCTTGATTGATACAGCTCAATTTTGTTACAATCTACATCAATCTTCTGCTATAGAGTTGACTATGCGACATATGCACAAGACGCCACTCAAGATTGTAAAAGAATGGGGGACGCAGTGTATGTCCAGCTGCTTTTTGATTTGCTCAAGATAAACATAAGATGATTGAGCAAGCAAATGATAGTCTTGCGAAGGCTACCCGACGAATGAAGAAGTATGCTGATCAGAACAAGAGGGATGTGGAGTTCCAGGTTGGGGACAAAGTTTTGTTGAAATTAACTCCCCAAATTTGGAAAAAGATTAGTAGCAAGATCGTACATCGTAGGCTAGTTCAGAAATATGACGGTCCCTTTGAAGTAATCAAGCGTGTTGGGAAGGTAGCAAATCGATTGAAGCTACTTGATCGTTTGAATGTTCATCCTACTTTCTACGTGAGCTATCTGAATCCCTTTAATGAAAGTTTGGTGGGAGAATGTAGTTTGCAGGCCAAGGGGACTCCTCCTATGATCAGAAAGCAGTATAATAAGGAAGTGGCAAAGATTATAGGTCATCAAACAATGGAGGCGAGCAAGAAGAATAGAAGAACAAATTATCTTATCTTGTCGAAAGGTAATAGTGGGGTTGGTGCAACCTATGAAAACGGATGTCGATTTGTGGCAGTTTGAGGACAAGGTGAAGGAGTATCTTAATTCTCTTTCGACGAGGACGTAAGACTCTTCTGGTGGGGAAGATTTGTCAACCCCTTAAAGGTTGACATGCACAATGACATGAGCACGCTTTGCACTCATGCCAGGATTTTGGAGATAGGTGTGTTGATGGTGCACACGTCGGATTTCGGAGCAAGGAAAATGTGGGTTTCAACTTGTGGAATGATGCTTCAATTTGGCTGGCGTCAAAGTATTGCAGATCGACAAGACTGGGCTGATCCAGCTTGCTGTTAGTGAGCTTTAGTCCACAAATTTGGGTGTCCAAATTGGGCACATATTTGACACGTGCTGGGCAGTTTTCGTAATTCATATATGTGGAAAGTATGGGCGGTTGCTGGGAATGGTTGTGGGAATCAGTTTCTGGTAGTTCTAAGCCAACTGTGTTGGTTTATCCCTTTTGCAGTTAAGGGTGTTAACTGCATACGAATTTTCGTCTATAAATTGAGAATGTTAGACTGATGAGGCACATTGTGTGTTATGTTCCTCCAGTATTTATTCATTTTCTTGTATTATCGTGGAGTAATAAACGAGTTGGGTTTTACCCGTAAATTAGTGTGTTCATTTACATTGCTGCATTTACTTTTCGTGCGTTCATTGTACAAATTCCTGGGCTGACTGAGTAGAACCTCAATGCCACCATATGCGAGAATTTTGCTAAGTATTTTTACTAAGAATTCGTCCCTCTGATAACAAGCAAGGCAAGTAGTGAAAAGAAAAAAAATCGAAAAAAAAAAGTCTAAGAATTTGTGTGTAATATTATTTTATTGAATAATGTGTGATTAAAAAGAAGAGAGAAAAATATATTTTAAAAATAATAAGGATCAAACAAAAACTTAGTGTTTCATTAAAGTGAGACGCCCTTCAAATACAAACATTTTTCAATAATTCATTGACTCATAAAAGAGTAATTGACATCTGAAGTATAAAAAACTACATACTAGATTTAATTTAAATCAAAGTCACCAATTAATTTTAACCATATATTTTATGGTATCCACAACTTTTCAACCACACGTCTGATCAATTTTTATCAAAATTTATTAAAAATTTGATTTTAATCCCCACCAAACAAGTCTAAAAGTCTCATCCCCGTTGCCATTCATGTATCAAAAGCCCTAACAGCCATGTGAATGGTGAACCCTACTAATAAAATCAGTACTTTTAGATGACAGCATCTGTTTGATTGTTTAAACTATATTTTTTGTCCAAAATCTAAAATGTTGAAATGTAATATTTTGTAAAAATCCCTGTAAATTTTGCCTCTACGTGTATTGTTCTTTTAATTCTATCGTCGTTCTACAAGATCCAAAAAGATTAGGGCTGATCATGGCCTTTTTGTCGGTTGACTAATCTGTACATCCATTCCTTCTCTTGCAATGCATAAAAAGTCCGTTAGACATGATTTTCACTTTTGTTTTTACTTTCTATAATTTTTTGCTTTTCTAAAGAAGCTATCTTATTTGGGAACTAATTTTTTTTAAAGAATTTTCTATTTCGAAAGTGCTTTTAAATAAGCCATATTGAACCAACTTCCTCTAAAAACACTTTTAACTTAAAGATGCACTTTTATAAAATTAGTCAATCGCTCCAAAAGTTGCTTTTGGATTAAAAAACTTCTTGATATTCAAAAACTACCAACTATACATTCCCAAGGTTCTTCCATGGGCTCCTTGCAGACTTGTGATGTGTGTGTATCCCTTCGACCGTCCCATTTTAAGATTAACATATTCAAGCACACTTAGACAACCAACAGAAAGATGAATTTCTGTACGATATTAATAAATTAAGCTGCAAAAAGCACTCGTGAATATGTTCCACTCTTCCTAGTCATGTAAAGTATAACAGAACCATTCTATCAACTGTATAAACTGAAAAACCATAGATAATGTAATCTAAAATTCGAGAGAGAACTAAAGAATATCCTATATGTTGTCAAAAAAACAAGCCTCCAAACCCAAATCTCCCAAGCTAACAACCAGAAAATCAATTAGGAAACAGGGCCTTGGCGCTTAAGGTTTATATTTGTAAAGGCACCTAAGTTCCCAAGCCAGAAGAGAACTACAACAATCAAGCTAGTAAGAAATACCCACATCCACTGCTGTAATTTTTTCCGGTTTTTGTTGCGAAGAGGTGGAGGCATGGATTTTGTTTTGCCTAGCTTTGTGGAATGTAGAGATTTTGATGACCTTTTGGCTGCTACTACGTGCGCGTTCTCCTTGACTTCAGTCTCCTTGATATTTTCAACCGGATTCTCAGAGCTGTGATCTGTTTCACAATCATTGTTTTCACTCCCTTCTGTTCCAGCAGCCTTCTTAGTTTCCTTCTTTCTCAATCTCTTTTCTTTCTCCTGTACGAAGAATATATTCATTCATACACAGAATCATGGAACGGAGAAAATTCTATAGCATCAGCATATTATGAAGATATTTCATTTGATATCATTATAGTTTTGATGTAGGAAAATAATGTGGATTTGGAAGGTAGAAATTCACCTTTTCTCTTCGTTCAGCTTCCTTCTGTGCCCGCAATTCAGCCCTCATTTGTGCCTTCTCTGCATTTCGTTTCTTCCTCTCAAGTGCCTCCTTAGCCTTGGCAATCTCCTCCAGTCGACGTTGCTCCCTTAACTTGGCCTCAGCCTCCTGCTTTCTCAGTTCCTCAGCTTTCCTCTCCAGCTTCAACTCCTCCTTTGATTTCACAGGCTCCTCCTCTGTCTCATCAGTCAATTCCCTGCCAGAATTAGTTTCCAAACTATTTGCCATTTTAGATTTGGCTGGTCCCTTAGTTTTGATTACAGGATTCTTGGGTTCTGCCACTTTTGTAGATTTATCATCTACTATTACAGTTTCTACAGCAGTTTCTTGATTTAGCTCAAGAATCGGATGTTGAGACACCGAATCAGACATAGCTGGCCTTGAAACCAAATTATCCACTCTTCTATCAACATAACCTGGCAGAATTGGTGGCTTCTCGTCAGGGCCAAGCGAACGACCATCAAGTGTTCCCAATCTCCTGACAGTACTCCTTCCATTGTACTTGACATATTCTTTGCGAAAGCCTTCGTTTGTGTTCCAGAGTTCCATAATTTTTTCCACCTGATCAATTGACACAAATACAGAGTCAGAGTTTGACTCACCTATCAAAAAGACGAGGAAACGAAAATAAAAACCTGATCTACACAATGACGAGTAAGTGCTTCTCTATTTTTGCCGAAGGCATAATCACTGGCTGCTGCAGCAGCATCCTTGTACATGCGAAAATGTTTGTTCTGCACATTCATGTAATTTCAGTCAAATTACACTAATCTTTAAGTCTAGGTAACTTGGATAAAAAACAGCATCAATATTATAATGCCGTTTGCTCATCCTACTGATGCTAATTACCAAAATGAGCAGGCCAAACTGCCCAGAATGTACAAGATACAAACAAAAAAAATATACAGGCATTATGATAAGATCTACTCCACACATATTAGTTCTAACAATGGAGTGCTTAACAAGTTTCTCTCTCAAAATTTAAATTCCATCAATAATTGAAACCACATAACCAAATAATTATTTCACAGGGTAAAGCAGTTATAGAGCTTGATGACAAGGGGATACTATATAACTAATACAGATTTCTTTTACATGAACTAACAGGTGGAGTACAGAGCTATCATAGTTTTAAACTATCAAATGCTTGACCAGCCTATATGAACTTTAGAGGCTTTCATCTTAATCAACATATAACCTGATTCTTGCAAATGAACTTCAACAACATGCCAGCACTTTTATTTATTCCACAATAGCATCTTTAGACCAGACCAATACTTAACTGACATTAAACAGTCATAAATCGAACCAATTTTCACCACCAATCTAGGTCATCAACATTGATAAAAAAAATACTGTGTGGGTTCAGTGTATGCGAGTGCCTTGGAGTTGTCTAGGTGTACATGCATGAGTGACTGTTTGCATTCGTGTTTGTGCATGTCTGACATAAAGGGGAAAAGGAGGAGGGACCATAATCATAATAACATATTTCCATACCTTCCCCAATCGGTCAGTTGAAAAACAGTATTACTACTGAAACAATAATAAAGAATTAAAACAGGAATAATGAAATCCAGATTCTCGCACTTTACCACCATTAATTGCACTTCCAGTTTTCTCAGACCACTTCCTTTGTAGGCATGAGGAAATCATAAAGGTTGCGAATAGAAGGATGTCTCATATACATCTTATTAAAGGAAGGCATCATCTAACTTCAGGCTTCATTAAATTTCTATTTTAATGCTTGCTTCCGCACGTCTTGAGCTAACAGGGTAACTCCGTGAAGAGAAATTGTTCCAGTTGAAAATTCTCAATAAAAGCAGGTAGGTATATACTATAAATGGCAACTGACCTTGTCAAAAAAGTCCTTTTTCAGGCTCACCAATTGAGCATATGCTGCTTGGCGAACTTCGTCAGCAGCTCTGAACTGATCTTGGAGTTCCTTAACCTTTTTATTTTCATCTTCGTATTTTTTCCCTGCAGCCATAACAGCTGCTTCAGCTTTCAAGACCTTGCCTTTAAGGCTATCGAGCTCCTTTTTCAGTTCCTGCATTTATTTGCAATATTAAGAATTGAATCCCGCAATCGAAAAATTACTATAAAACCACTCTGGCTTGCGCAGGTTTCAACTTTTCCACTCTAGTACGTCTATAAAATAGACTTTAATAACAAAGACTGTGCACAAGCACAGGTGGAATGTCCACCACACAAGATGACGCCACTATCTTTCTCCTCCTTTTGATTCTTTAGATTACAAGACAAATAGTGCTACAAGCAAAATATTGAATATGTCCTTATACTTCGCACAACAATAATCAGGTACCTTCAGACGTTCCTCAACTTGTTCTCGCTGGTCCAGAGCCTGTTGGATTTCATCTTGGTTACCCATGTTAGAGGACAGCTGTTCACGAAGCTGCTTCAGTTGCTTGATTTCACGAATGAATTGCTTTTCTTCCTTTAAGGGCAGGGTTTCATGCTGCATCACATGTTCCATGTTGCGTATCTGTCTTGAGGCATAGTTTAAATCAAGTAAGAAAGTAAAGACTGCAAAGTTACAAACATAATTCTGGCTAATAAATTACAAGAGGCCCACACATGCTTGTACACGCGCGTGCAGAGAAAGGGAGATGGAGATGGAGAGAGAGAACTACCCGGCTATCAATATCCTCAATAGATGTGGCATTCTTTGCTCTGTTAATCACAGACTGGAGAGAATCTATTTCCAAGCGCTTTGACCTCACTAACTTCCGTGCAGCCCTGTCTTCTAACTTGGCAGCTTCACATTCAATGCCATGAGTTTGGCAGTTGGCCTGTAAACAGGTGAATCCAAGCAACATAAAAAATATTTCGGATTTTAGAGATCAAAAAAGAAGAGAAAATTTATGGATGGGCATTCTACCCTTTTCTTCTGAATTTGAAGTCGAATAGCATCCCTGAGTTTCGTCTTCTCCTCAACTTGTAGCTGAGCATGCACGATCTGTTCTCTAAGTTCTTCGTCATTAAATCTTGGAATTCTAATCAGAAAGTTGAATGGCTTTGTCACAGCCTCAATGCTTGTGCCCTTAACAGTGATCGCATCAGCACTAGAACTCTCTGGTGAAGCTGTTGAAATTTGGTTAATTTGAGATTTTTGAATGTCATCTCTTTCTTTCAATAACATGTTCCCATCACTTCTTCCCTCTACACTAGCCAATTCATCTCGCAGGTTTTCAACATTTTCTGTCTTCATGGAGATGTTAAGCATACCTTCGTCATTAACAGTAGATCCATTTGAAACATCAGATCCACATGCAACACCTCCGTCAGTAGTCATGTCTCTGCTGCTTATTATAGAAGAATTCTCAACTTCAGATTCTAATTTTACATCAGCAGTAATACAAGGGCTATGGGAACAATTAGCATTCCCATTTGAAACTTCAGTTTGAACATGCACATCATCACCTTGGGAAGTAGGCTGCCTTTCTTCGTAATCAACAATTTCAAGTGCAAATTTAGATTCTGAGTTAGCATCACTAGGATTGAAACTTCGCATGCTGTCCTCAATGACTGGGCCTTTCTCAATATTACTTTCTGATTTTGTACCATCAGCAGGCAAAAGAGAAACTCCCTCAACGCTTTTAGCATCACAAATTTCAATGTCCTTTTGAGGCTCACGAGCCTCAGAACTTGATGAGGAAAAGCTGTCAATTGGTAGGGCAACGTTAACCTCAGTTTCAGAATTCACAACTGCAGGAGATTCTCCATTGCAATAAGTGTGGGCATCAGGTTCTTCAGGATGATGAACATGAGCTACAGGTAAGTCCTCTTTAATTTCTTCTAAAATCGGGCCACTAATAGTTTTGGTTTCCAATTTCAAGTCAGTCTCGTCCACCGTTTCTTCTTCCTTGTACCCCTGCCCTATGACATCTTGATTTTTGTTGCTAAATGTGGTGTTACACTTCTGATTTTCCATTTCATCAGAATCCAACTTTGTCTTGGTATTCTCCTCCTCACTATTAATTGCATTGTGCTCGGAATCCAAATGAGCAGAAGTTGTTGCAGGGACTTTACATGCCACAGTTTCCGCAATTTCTCCTTCTGACTTTAACTCTATCTGCTGCTGCGAGCTCACCTCCCCAACCTGCTTCTCTGTGTTATTACTTGGGCTATTGGAATCCAAATGTGCAGAATTTGTGACAGAGGCTTTACAATCCAAAATTTCTGAGACTTCTTCTGCCAACTTTACCTCTATCTGCTCCTGTGAGCTCACCTCAAACCCCTGTGGTTTAAACTTAACAGCATTTAAGACATCTTGTGATTCCTGGCCTAATCCCAGGTCCTCAGTTGACTTTGAATTGCTGTGATCCTCACACTTGTCACTATCATCACCAGACACATTAATGCCTAACGATAAATTATCTAATTCTCCAATCTCTACTATTTCCTCATCCGGCCCCAAAACCACATCATGAGATTCCTGATCCTCAACGGTAGCAGGGGACATTTCCAAATCTGTTTGATCCTCAACTTTTCCTGTTATAGCTTCTGCTGTGCCTCCAGTTTCTCCATTTTGAGCCAGAACCTGCTCTTTTTCAACTTCTTCCGAGCTGACGGTTTTTCCAATTTGAACCTCATCTTCCCTGCTTTCACTTTTTCCGTTTTGCTCCTCCAAAGCAACAACAGTGGCAGCATGGACCTCAGTCCCATCACCAATCGAACTTTCTTGGTCTTGTGCTACATTGTTATCCAGAAGAGGACTCCCTTCGCTCCCTTCCGCAACACCAATTTCCTCCCTCTCCAGTGATTCACTATTTTTTCCATTTTCAAAACCCAATTTCCCATTTTGAGCATACGATTCCTCAGCTTGAACTTCATCAGCCTCCGAATTGGGCGAAACTCTCAAATTGTCCCCAACAACATCTTTGTTATCAAGAGGATCATCACTGAGACCATCCTTCCCACTCACAAAAACAAAGGAATTGTCGGGATCATGATTGTGACCGTGGTGGCTGTTTTCCCCTTGATCGTGGAGGTTGACACCATTGCAATCAGGCTTGAGTAGATCCTGATTAGAGCTCATGCATAACTCACCCCTATCCTCAGTTACAACGGGGAGCTTAGCATTGTTAGCAACCACCTCAGACACCTCCTTACTAACCGCAGTTTCAGCTGTCATTTTCTGAATTAGAGAACGACGGATCACAATTTATTCACAACAATGCAACTCATTCAACACACAGATCTACGCTATCAAAACAAACACACACGTGCAAAGTTCTAATCAACTTCAGATCAGCGAAAATGCCAAAATAATAATAATAAATAAATAAACACAAAACGAAACAAAATTAAAGAAACCGCATAAATGAGAAGCGAGAAATCGAAGCAAATGACTCACGAGTACGATCCACCTGCGATGAATCTAGATCTGATTTCCAAGGTAGAGCACGAGATCAGCAAGTCAGGACCGTAAATTGGCACTGGATTTTGATGTGATTTGGTATAATTTATGTATATTTCATACATATATATAATCAGGCTGTATAGAGAGAGGAGGGTGGGGCAAACAGGAGGAGCGCGGTGGCGAGAAAGAACAGCTGGCGAGGGAAAAGCCTCCTTTCTATCTATCTTTCTCTCTCCTCTGTATGAACTCAAATTTTCATTTTTACCTTTTAAACCCCCACGCCTTCCCTTGTTTACGATTTACCTCTCCTTCTCCATTGTCATGTTATTATCATGTTTTAAAGATCGGCTCGGCATGATCCGATCAAAATAAAGAGTCGAGGGTCAAAGTATCAAACTAAAGTTGAATGGGTGATAAAAAAAAAATTGAATGATTAATTAGTTAAAACGATTTAGATTCATCAAGTTTCAGTAAGCAGATCGGTTCCGATATTTTTTCAACAAGTTTTTTTTATAAATTTTTGACTTTTTTATGTATATCCAGACAAAATTCATAATACTGATATGAGAAAAATAAGAGTCAAGAATTAAATAATCGAGTTAGAGTTAATAGGCGATCAAAAAATGTAATTGAATAATTAGTTGAAATAATTTCAAGTTTTTAAGTAGCATGTATATTTCACAATTTTTAACAAGTTTTACATCTTTTATTTTTATGCATAACCAGACGAAGTATATGATCTTTCAATGCCGAGTTGAGAGACTCTATTTTATCTAAGAAAAATAAAGGATCAAGAATTAAATAATCGAGGTAGAGGTCAATCGGTGATCAAAATTGAATGAACAATCAGTTAAAACAGTTAAGAGTACTTAGGTTTCCAAGTTAACGAGTCAATTTTGAGATTCTTTTAATGAGTTTTACGTTGGTTTTTCGGTTCCTAATTTCTCTTGTTAAGTGAACTAATTTGTTCAGATTTTTAAAATATTACTCTATATTGCTAATTATATTGAACATGTACATTTTTCAATACATATATATATATATAATGATGGGTACTGATCGAGTTAGTAGTTGAGATAATTCTAACTAACGATAGCTTTATTTATCTCAGAAGAGTTCGTGATGTATCGTACTAATTTGTATTTTTACTTTTCTTTAAATGCTTCTTGGGTCAAAACTCGGAAATAATGGAACTAATCTTTTGGTTATGTTCTTCACATGCAATTTGATATCTTCACTTCAACGTGAGTAAGAAATTAAATACAAATATTTATTTATTTTAATAAAGTTACTCGTCACTAATAGAGATTATAATTGTATCGGTTGGTAGTTGTGTCCCATAATTCACTGACTTGTGCATTAAAATGCATCATAAATAAAAAGGTTCACCGTCACTTAAACTAATAAATGTTATTTACTATTGATGAATATGATTAATCTTAATTTTTTTATTGCTTCGCTCCATGTTTTAATGTCTTACCTAACCCAATTATGAACACACAAATCCAAACATTTCTTTGGTTTTGTAAATATCGATGAGATTAAGACGGCTTCAAATCAATTATAGTAATCTTCGATTATGAATAAAAAAAATCACCAAAAGTAATACATAGGAACAAAACGAAGAAGATTTGGCTTTATTAGTTTTCCCAAAAATAAAGATTAAATAAAATTATCTTTTTTACGTAACAATAATGTCACAATCATCGAAAGTGTATCAAACACTACAAGAGATTAGTTACATCTAGAAAAAGATAGTGTCGTGTTTAACATACTCGACATAACTCTTAAAACTTTCACAAAAAACACTATTGCATAAATTTAAATATTACGTTACGTGATATGTTTAATTTGACTATTTTATTGATAGATTGATGACAATGTAATTAAAGTCCATAACTTATAATTTGCATTTATTCTTTATTCCTTTTTTATATTCACTTGAAATAGAACAACCTAACTTATAATTTGCATTTATGAAATATTGTACTCGAAGATATTTACATGAAGATATCAAGAATTTGATAATCATTTGCATTTTATCCATCATATGTAGTCTTTCACTATGGAGTAATTTTAGAAATATAACAATTTGCTAAGATTATTTCTCTTAAAACAAATCACTAGAATGACAATTAATTTAATTAATCAGGTCACTTTCACAATTATCACTATGGAGTAATTTTAGCAGTATAACAATTTGCTAAGATTATTTCTCTTAAAACGAATCACTAGAACAAAAGTTAATTTAATTAAACAGGTCACTGTCATAATAATACATAATTTATAATAGCAGTCACATTTAGTCACAAATCACACAAAATTACAATCACAAAGACATATTTTGTACAATTACATATTTAATCGTAAAACACACATTTTATTAGGTAAAAAATTATTTATAAGTCACAAATCAAACAATCAATTGATCATGATAACTAATTTTATTATTTTAATGGTCACAATCACATATTAAGTCACACGGTCAACTTGGCGCCTCCACCAATATATCTACCACCTCCGCCACCATAAACTATTAGATATTTATACAATAAATATAATATGTGAAAGAAATAATTAATTCAGATGAAGTGCACAATTTGTTAAAAGTGTGGAATTTGTGTGGGAGGTCGGGGGTTCAAGTCATACCTCACGCATTATATTAAAAGGTCTTTGATTGAGGCCTTGGGTTTTCTTGATTCTAATAATGATTATTTTTTTAATCATTTTCGAAATTATTTAATGGGTCAACTAGCCAATAAAATATTACTATTTTTTAACTGTCCAATATTAACAAACCATTACCACTAACAACAAAAATTGAAAATAATATTGGATCATGGTGAAGGCAGTTACATCATTTTTTTGTCTATATAAACACACATCTAATCATTAGAAAGTCACTACAAATACGAAATTGTATCTTCCTATTCAGTAAAATATTACACTCAATTTTACATATTTTATAGAGTACACTTGAGAGTTCTGAAAACCATTTTTGATTGCTGCACAATTGGTTTATTTAATCATTGTATCCTGGAGGTGATTGT
>CAIGRP010039038.1:0-14387 GCA_903798385.1 Fraxinus cuspidata
TTCCACCTTAATAGAGTCTATATCCTTACTCTTCTCAATAGCAGTGATTTTAGGACTAAATCGCTCAGGTAATGATCTATGGATTTTTCTAACAATTTTTGACTCGTGTATTTTCCCACCAAGATTGAAACTAGAATTAATTATGTCATTTAAGCTCGCATAGAATTCATCAAATGTCTCATTCTCTTTCAATCTAATCTCTTCAAACCTCGTGGTCAACATCTACAACTTAGAGTTTTTAACAGCTTGAGTTCCCTCATCTGTGGTCTATAAAATATTTCAAACCTCTTGGCTACCTCACACATTGACAACATCTAATGTCTTCGAGCCTCGTGGTCGACATCTACGACTTAGCATTTTTAACAGCTTGAGTTCCCTCATCTGTGGTCTGTAAAATATTTCAAACCTCGTTGGCTACCTCACACATTGACATTCGCCTAAACTTTTCCAGAAAAACTACCATAAATAGGGTGCATGTAAGGCTTTACTATTCCACATACACTCATCTAAGTTCGCTCTAGTCCAATTAGCAATGAGAGTGGAGATTCCTTCATTATTAACCTTAGAACTAGGTGCAGCCCAACCATTCGCAACACTTTTCCAGATACGCTCATCCTTAGATTTTAAAAATCTCTCATTCTAACCTTCCAGTAGGCATAATTATTGCCATCAAAATATGGCGAGATGTCTAATGAATTACTCATATAGAAATAAGGTCAGGATTCAAATTTAGGCTCTAATACCAATTGAAAGTTTATTAAGTTTGACCTTACGTGCAGAATTATACAATTAACAAGCAACAAATCACTTTTAAATTATTTCTAGATGATTAGTCAATCAATTCAATTAACCTATGTTAGATTGCCACAGTTCATATAGAAAAATAATAAATAACACCAATATTGTTGATGGAGAACCCCAACTGGGTAAAAACTCTGGGACAAAGCCAATTACCTCTACTATAGACAATACAAATTTACAGTAGATGCTTCCTAGCCAACTCCACTAGACTTCCCGATATAATTTCTGTAACCTCAAAGATCAGCTGACCCCACAAGCTCCTGATCTTCTGCAATTATCTATTCTAAGTGGTATTCAAAGAATGCCTCGTTCTTGTGCTTTTCCTACGTTTGTAGTCCAACATTTCTCAACCTCTAGCAGCCTCTGAAGTTCAACTGAGAAAATAACTTTCTAAGTGTGTTTAGAAAGTATGTATTTTTTATTCAATGGATTTGATGTTTTTCCCAATTTGCGGTTATATAATCTCAAGAGTAAATGGATTGAATCAATGGATGAGCATGCTCATGAATTTTCAAAGAATAATATGAATATGTTAGGCACAATGAACAACCACCAAATTTTGTGCAAGGTGTAGGGTATTTATAGCTGAAGGCAATTAGGTAGAATATGCCGTGTAAAAAGCCTTATAAATGCAAATTAGGTTTTTTCGAATAATACCGTCGCTCGAGCAAGAGTTCAACAACAAGTAAGCGACTATGTCTTGCTCTAGCGAAGTCCGGGCGACGGCGGGCGACACACCTTCTGTTTTTACCGCTTGAGCAACAGTTGGGCGATAGGCTAGCGAAATCGCGGCGATATTTACTTCTTTGTTTCATACTTGAACCCTATGACTTCTAACTTACTATTTGACCATTTGACTTTGAAAAACTCTCTTACAACAAAATTAATTCAATCCTTTTGTTCACAGAATTGCCAATTACATTAAAACCTAGCAAAACATTCAAAGAATATTATTGAACGATGACAATGTTATATAATAGAAGGTTACGTTTATCTAAAATATTGATCATTAATTACAATATGTCATAATAATATATATATATAGAAAACTATTTTGATCAATTAAAAAATATATATGCAATTCATCTATTTATTAGTGAAATAGAACCACTTATAAACAAAATAAGTAAATTTTTAAAATTTAAATTTAAAATATATGGAACAAGCTTTGCGTATAACATGTCAATTTATATTTATATAATTTTGTTTGAGAAAATCAATTTTTTGAGGAAATCAATTATAACTAATTGTAGATTTTTTTATTTTTATTTTTTAAATTCTCGGTAGCATTTTAGGTAAACCTCATTTTAGATAATATATGAGGTAATTATATTAACATTACAGTTTTTATTATCTATGGCTTATTTTAATTGCAATGAAGGTTCTCAAACTTTCCTTATTTTTTCACTTATATTTCCTATTTCTTTGTTGCAATCTTATCTTTAAATATTAAGTAAATTAAGACGTATTGTCTCTAATAACAATTTTCATTGAAATATTATACTAATGTGCATGAAATGAGGGTAAAATATTTTATCTAACTTTGGTAATTTTTTTGCTTATTTAAAATACGAGAGGTAAATAAATCTTTTTAAGTCCTTCCTAATGCATTTTCGGATGAAACCATCATTAAAGACAATATGTGCAAATTAATAAAATGTTGAAGATAAGCATTAAAAAAAAAAATTAAGGACGTAAGTGAAAAAATGAGCAAAGGCTGTGAGCAGTCATTGGTGTACTTGTAAAAAGTGATGCTAATATATATTTCCCTTATAAATGGTTCAAAAAAATGATCTAATATTCAAAACTAGAAATTTATGAGTTTAATGTGATTTTGAAATGTGAAGAAATACCTATGATATTGTAAACTTAGAGATATATATCTGTTGGAAAAATTTCGTGTATGGAGTGACAAACAACGCCGAAAAATGCTTCAAATTACCTTTAAGATTCTGTATAAATTTCAGCAGAGTAACAATGACTCCAAATAAATCCTAAAAAATGTGCACTATTGTAGCAATAATATCAAAGTCGAGGCAAGTGTTGAACACTTTGTCTTTAAGTCGAATTTGCCCCGTAACGGTGCTTACAATTTATGGCAATCAACTCGCAAGATACAACAACTATCTTCTTGTGTGAGCACACAAGAAACGGCGAACCGAAACTTGGTTTACAAACTCTGGTATGCAAATTGAAGAAAATCAGAATTTATACAACAAGAATGAAAGAATTTGGTTGAAAAATGAGAGAAAATGATTGCTATATGATTGCATATCATTGGTGTGAAGATTGGGACGTCCCTAGGGTCCTATTTATAGATGTTGAAGGGTTGTGGACAAAGTAGTACAAGCTAAAACACAACAGTCGCGCGTTTTTAGTTTTTCGTCCACTGTCCGCTCGCTACGTCACTCGAGCGACACTTTTAGTGAGCCTTGCTCCCTGTTCGCGATACTGTCGGTCGAGCGACAGTGTCATCTAATTTTTCACATTTTCCTTCCAATTTTTGGATCACAATTTCTCATTCATCTGAAATTGATTTTGAGACACTAATTATACACGAAAATTAAAATTCTCTTTCGGGAACGTTGCCCTCGAGCCCCCACAAGGGGCGCTGCCCCTTCGACCCCGCGACCTGACCGGGCAGGTCGATCTCCGTTCTTTCGAAGGCTTCGTCCCCGAGCCCCTCATTTCGAAGCGGCAAAGACAAATAAACGGGTTACGTTTTGGCTGAAATTGACATGAAGTCACACTTTCAATGCTTGGTTTTCGATTCTTAACCAATCTTTCTTATGTTTTAAACCAATTTCCAGCAATATCCATGATATATTCTCTAAAAATATTATGTATCTGTAATATATTAAAATAAAATATTAGTNTTTCGATTCTTAACCAATCTTTCTTATGTTTTAAACCAATTTCCAGCAATATCCATGATATATTCTCTAAAAATATTATGTATCTGTAATATATTAAAATAAAATATTAGTTCAATGGCGATCAGATTGTTGTTGACTGATTACACGCACACGTGCACGTACACACTAGCTAACGAGTAGACATAAATATAACATTATATATAAGAATATAAGTTTGGTTGTTCCCACTATGTACCAAAAAGCAAAACTAATTTATGGGCATACACAAAAAGAGAGGGAGCATGCCGGATTGACAAAGACCACACTCTGTATATTCCTTCGAGAAAAGTGATTCGAATGCATCCCCACTTCTTTACTTTGTGTTTTTTCTACTCACCAGTGTCTACCTCTCCCTTTCCGTATCTACACACAGATTACAGGGCTTAATTTTTAAATCCCACTCTTCTTCCAACTTCTTTTTGCCTCAATCTCTATCTGCAACTCCTCTCTCTACATATTTGGATCCAAGATGATAGTGGGAAGTGTACAAAAAGAAGGGTTCCAAACTTGTAAATGGGATAGTATTGGAACTAGTTTCAGTTTATTAGCCTCAGTTTGGTAATCAATTTATAAATATCATTAATATTCACTCAATATTAAATTTCAATTACACTTTTAAGAACATTATTTATATATTATCGACGTATTTCGTGAGATTCACTACAATTTCTCTTACTATTTCATGTTATAAATCATTTATAAATTTGTCAAACCAAGGCTTAATAAAACATCTTTGTTATCAATAAATATTCCAATTACTTTGTTACAATAAGAATATTAATTGGGTGGCTATATTAACACTACAGTTCCTTTTATTGCGTCGTTTATTGTCTGATTTATGTCTTCACATTTTTTTTTGTCAAATTTTTATCATCAATCTTTCATTAACCAACACATTAAATCATTGACGATGATTATTATCAAATATATTATTAGCGTCCTTTGAAATGAGGGACATTCTACTATACTTATTTATTTTATTTAAATATATGAGGAGGTAAATAAGTCTTTATACATCTTTCTATCTGTCTTTTTAGACGAATATTGTCATCAACAAGAAGATGTGTTAATTAATAAAATGTTAGAAAAAAAATGCTATGATAAAAGAAAGTTAAAGACAAAATACACTAATGAGCAGATGTTAAAAACATTTATTAAAATTAAATAGTTGTTAAACGATATATGGGAAGAGATAACAACGTGTATCTTTATCATATCAAGATAAAATGACAAATAATATAGCACATTCAGGCTCGAGATTTGGCCTATGCATCCTATAAAAATTGGGGAAATTTGTTGATGGAGTACCTAACTATTACAAAAATGTGCAAATGGGTCCTGGACCATTATTTTTAGGACTGCCAATCCTCAACTTGAGATTAGTTTGTATAGATTGTTGGTTGTGTGCCTATGTAGCACATTTTTTATGTAATAAAATGACAACTTTATAATATTAATTAATTAATTTAGTTATTTTGTGCTATTGCATTTATATGATATTGAGCATGCGAATAAAAGTGTCAATCATCAATTATGATAATATAAGTTTGATGCTTTCATTTAGAAGAATAATGTGATATAATTTATATTTTGATCACGAATAAAATTGTTCATGACTGATGTATGAGGGTTGACACCTTATAATAAAAGGTTTTACTTTTGACTGTTTCACCACTTGCGTACGCGATTTGTCATTATGCAGGATTGATTTAATTGTGACAAGAGTATGCTTGAAGGTCTAGTCTATGTTTTCCTTAAAATAAAATTTGTGTTCGGTATAAATTCATCTTAAAATATGGTCATTCACTATTGCACATTGAGTGTAGTGCTCTTTTGTTAAAACGTCGTCTAGACAAATTTAATAAGATTCTTGTCTGTATTGACAAGGTTTATTAAGGTGCCTAATTGGACTAGATACCATCGACAACTTAATTTGCTTAGTTTGCCGAAAAAAGTTGTTAAGAATGTCTAGATTGCTCACAATTTGTGAAAAGAACATAGCGAATATGATAATACTTTTGTATAGAGAAAACACATCTTTAATAGAATTGACAATTTTTTGTTTCTTTGAAAAGTTGATATTATTAGAAGACCAAAGTAATGGACACAATTCACTCTCTCTAAAAGTGACATATCATGTAATTTCCACAAATTAAAATGATATTTCGAAGAAAATTCATATCAAAAATACATTTTTTTCCAGATGCACACATATGTAATCATCACAAATAGCTACTTTGGTGAAGTGATGTATATAAAATAAGAAAAAAAATTAAATATAAAAAAATTGTAGTATAAGATTAAACCAAATATTTTGTACCCAGATCCAAGATTGGAGGTAAGATAGGACAGTTGTTGATCGTTGACCATCGATCGTCAACAGTCAACGAGCATAATATTTAGATCATTTATTAATATTTAATTAAATAATATTAAAAATTCTTCAATCTATATGTAAATACACTAAAATGTAAAAATCATTTACATATGAAAATATAATTCAATAGGGTTAGACGATCAATGCGCGTAGTTGCTTACCATAACATGTCATGATCAATTTAATATTAAAATTAATTAAACATGCATTATATATTAACGAAATCAATTAAAATTGGTTCCAATTGAACAATCAAAATTGTTCAAATTACTTATAATCTGCAAAATTCCTCAAGAATCGTTTATGTAGGAACTAGGTAGGGTTTTTCCCTTGAATATCACAAATCACAGTCATAACTCATAAATAATAAATCAAAAAATAAATTTAAAGAAAAGAAAAAAAAAAAAAGAGTCAAGAGTGGCAACTGGTGAGTGCACATGCAATGAAAGGGAGAAAGCTGAGTAGGGTTTGCCTTTCGTGAATTTGGAATTGGTTAGGATTAGGAATTTAAGATAATGAATTTGTAATTGTGAATTACATCAAACCAATTTTTTTAAGATTTAATTGAAAAATCAAATCTAAAGTTTTTTTTATACAAAAATCAATATATTAATAATATTTAATGTCCTATGTATTCTCATTCTCAGTCATACCTATCCAAACCCTAAAAATCCTAAAACCATAAATCACAACCTACTTCTTTCTTCTCTCTCCGGTGACTCCGATGACTCCAGCAGTACCACCCGACGCAATGCTGCACACGACTCTACGCAATGGCGGCTTTAAACCACGCTGGTTCATCGTGTGCAGAACCAACGGAGCACCGTTGCCGTCACCGCTGTAGCATCCACCCCTTCTCTCTCTATCACATGGAAGACTACCACTGAAGACCATCGTAAGAGGCCACCGTGCAGATCCATTCTTTTTCTTCCTTTTTTTTTAAAATTTTTTTAGCGATGTCATGATTGACGGTTCGATGGTGATGGTGTGTTAGTTTTGCGATTGTCATGGTTTTATTGCTGTGTACAATGTGTGTGATACTGTGTACGGTGGTTGGGTGTTGTGGCTGCGATGGTGGCACGATTTTGTGGGTGCGGTGGTTGAGGCGGCGTTGAGGTGTGGTGGTGGCTCTAGCGGTGGTGTCGTAGTTGTTGTGGTAGTGATGAAGTTGTGGTGGTCATGACGATGCTGTGGTGTGTTGAGGTATTATGGTTGATGTGGTGGTGATGTTGGCACTCTGGCGTGGCGGTGGTTGTGGGTGGGTTAGGGGTGTTTGTGACTAAGTACTTGATTGATTTTGACTAATAAATAAAATGTAATATAAAAAATGTGATTGTGACTCACAAGTTGTGATCGAAAAATAACTTGTGACTAATTAAATTGTTAATTTGTGACCGTTAAATAAGTTGTGACTTATTTAAATAAATTGTAACATATAACATTTTTGATTTGTAATCGTAAAAAAATTTGCGGCCGAGAATTAATTCAATAATTTATGATCAAATTGTATAGAATTATGACTTTAATATATTTAATTAATAAAATATATATTTAATTAATTATTTCATATATAAAATTTAATAATATTTTATTTTTGAAATTTTAAAACTTGTTTCTTAATTTCGAAATGAGTTATAGTTAACATCGCGCGCGCGCGCGTGATATTTTTCCTTTGTAATTTTATTTCAATTCAACCGGTTCCAAGCAGCTAATTGGATTTGGGCCTAATTTAAAAAATAAAGGCCCAAACTTGAAGAAAAAAGGCCAATCCACTAACGGGTCTTCTTCCTTCTTCCACTGACGGTGACTGCTGCAATTCAATATTCGGACTTCAAGCTTCCTCCCGACGGTGACTGTAACTCCGGCGGATCCACTGTTTTGTACGTGTCTGGCTGACCATGAAAATCTAACTTATACTTACTTGTAAGTAATCTTAAAAATAAAATAAAAAATATTTTATTCATCAAACTTGAAAATAAATAAATTATTTATTGTGAAAGTAATCTTGATCTATCTACTATCAAATGAAGTAATTTTTACTTAATGATGAACTTTCCAGCTTTTGCCTCCGACCCTAGTTTACTTTTATTTATTTTTTTATCAAAATGAAATTTCCCAAAATTTTCTTAAATATGGTCATTGAGTCGCACAAAACAAGTCGCGAAGTTTTATTAAAATATCTTTTATGCAAATTTAATAAGATTCTTGATAAAATAGAATTTATCCTCTACATTAAGAAGAAAAATTATGGTGTCTAAATGGATTAGAAATTCTTTTCAACTTTATATAATTTGTCGAGAATGTCTAAATAGTTTGAAATTCGTGTAAAAAATTAGAGAACTTGGTAATACTTTCAAAATGAAAATGGTATATTTTGAATAATTAATAGAAAACTTGAAAACATGAACACTTTCTCGAAATCATGTAGCGTAGGATAAATTTGAATTTCTCACTTTTTAAAAAGTAACATCTACGCGTATTTTTTTCTCAAATTAAATTTTTATGAAAACTAATCTAAAATAAGAAAAATGAATTTTTCTAGATAGATATAAACAATGACGTTTAATATACAACCGTCACAAAAAGGTGCTTTTTTTTTTTTTTAAATATAACAATGTAAATTGTTCATATTTACATATAGAGATGTAGTAAATCATTGTTATCAATTCTAACCCGTCTCTTTAATTCAGTCAAAACACCGAATTAATGGTTAAACATAATTGAAAAATCGAATATGAAAAAAGTATATATATAACATTGCTTATAAAGATAATATATAATATAAGATCACACATTTTGATGTATATCTTTGTCTAAGATTGTAAAATTTATTTGGAAGTATACAAGTATAAGAACTTATAAGTTTTTAAAATAAATATTTTTTTATTGGTTTAAGTTGCATTAAATAATTTATGTTAACGTTAAGTAAATTTTTTTACTTAAAAAGAAAGAAAAATAAGTTATTAAAATGAAAAATTTTGTTAGAAAAGCTGTTCACTTTATGGTACTGTGGATAGAAATTTAAAAAGTTCACGCCATTTTTGATAGTTGTCGTAAATAAAAATGCTAAAGCTTTTTCCTCAACCTTGGTCCCTGCCTTTCTAACGTTCGTGTATTCAAACACTCGAGTCGAGGTACATAATTCGAGTAGGCGAAATTCATCGATTCAAATCTCGTTAGATTGCTTATTAAAACTTATAAAGCAGAAGACTTTTGATAAAGATTGAACACATCTTGTATATCCTTTCGTCGAAAATAAGATTTAGTTTATGTTTGATTCAGTTAAAAAATTTGATTAAAATTTAAGTCAAAATCATCAATTAACTTTAATCACATGTGAATAAATCCACAACTTTTCAACCATACATTTCATTAACTTTTATAAATATTTACTAAAAACCTAATTTTTATCTAAACCAAACAGGGTCTTTAAATATTATGTAATGGTTATTATATTTTCAAGTGTTTGATCAAAAAATGACATTGTTCATGTGATGGGATGTGTTGAAAACATGAGAGTTGGATGAATATGCGTGATCTCTTTCTAGCTGTTTAAACTTTTACGTGATACGAAATTAAAGATTTGAACGCTAAACTCAAATAAATAAATGTATTATCTTTCCAATAGCTTAACTTACCAAAAGAGGTGGTACAGCAAATTCGTCTCTCACTATATATATTAGTGTGTGTTTGTATATATATATGTATAGTTATATAGACACACTTAGACTCCTAGAATTCTTACGCTCAAACCCTACTCTCTTAACCTAGTCATCACCCCAGTTAGTTTCTTCTCTTCCAATATCTCTAGCCTTTTCCAACAGAAGCTTATCCGAATATTTGCGGTACGTCATTGAACCTTAACTTTATCTATCTGTGTTGCAACTGATATATCTCATCACGCTCTCTGGTTCTGTTTTTGGTCGAACAATGTTTTAATGTTAAAATCTTTAAAGTTCTGTAAATTTTCAGTATATTTGGTAAGCAGTATGGACGAAATTTTTGGGACAGTTAATTATTTGACAGTGGGATTTTGTTCGTGCAACAATTTGATTTTTCTTAGGATTCTTAATTTTCTTAATGATGCTCGTGCTTGTTCTTGTTGCTGCTTTTGTTGTCCTCATGATGATGGAAAATGCCAATTTTATTCTGTCAATGAATAAAAGATTATTCTAATTCATGAAAAGCTGTGTTATTCCTTTTATTCTCTGGATTTTCTGTAAATTGTCAGATCCAAGATAAATGGTGAAAATCTTATATTACTTATCATGTTTTGTGGCAGAAAATGAAGGGATAATTCTCCATTTGCTGAAGTTTACTCAGTTTTCAGGGTTTTCTTTAAGCTTCATCTGATAAAAAAATTTATACCGGGAGAGAGAAACTTTTGATCAGTTTAAAATGGCCAAAAAAGGGCTGAAAAGATACAGATTTTTCTTCATGTTTGTGTTCATTTTTATGTTCTTGAATCTGTATGCATGCAAAGGCTTTGAAGTTGAGCTACTTTTGTCGTTTAAAGCTTCAATTAGTGATCCGTTAGAGTCTCTGAGCAGCTGGAATTCCTCTCTCTCTTTCTGCAAATGGAATGGAGTTACCTGTTATGATTGGTCCCATTTAGCGAAAATCGAGCTTCCCGGGAAGAATTTGTCTGGAAAAATTTCAGAGAAGATTTTCCAGTTGCCATATATTCAGAATATTGATCTTTCCAGCAACCAGTTCGTTGGGGAAATTCCAGGGAATTTGTTGTCGTGTTTATCGCTCAGGAATCTCAATCTAAGCAATAATAATTTGACTGGTTCAATTCCAGGAGGCACATCCCTTCCACTTCTTGAAACGTTGGATCTCTCCAACAATATGCTTTCAGGAGAAATCCCAGAAGAAATTGGACTTTTTTCAGGCCTTAAAGTTCTTGATTTTGGTGGGAACATTTTGACGGGAAAAATTCCGAAGTCCATTACAAATATGACAAAATTAGAGGTCTTGACTTTGGCATCAAATCAACTGACTGGGGAAATTCCAGGAGAATTAGGGTTCATGAAGAGTTTGAGATGGATTTATTTGGGATATAACAATTTCTCTGGTGGAATTCCCAAGGAAATTGGTGAATTAACTTCCTTGAATCATCTTGATCTTGTTTACAACAATCTGACAGGTGAAATCCCCTCATCTTTAGGTAATCTAACCAATCTTCGGTACCTTTTCCTCTACTTCAATAAATTCACTGGTCCAATTCCAAGATCCATTTTCAATCTCAAGAAATTAGTTTCACTTGATTTAAGTGAGAATTTCTTGTCAAGTGAAATTCCTGAACTGGCTATACAGTTACAAAATCTGGAAGTTCTCCATTTGTTTTCCAACAATTTTACCGGTAAAATTCCGAACGCTTTAACTTCTTTGCCTCACCTTCAAGTTCTGCAGTTGTGGTCGAATAAACTTTCTGGGGAAATACCTAAAGACCTTGGGAAGTATAATAACCTCACCGTATTAGACCTTTCGTCGAATAACCTAACAGGAAAAATCCCGGGAAATCTTTGTTCTTCCGGTCACCTTTTTAAGCTAATCCTCTTTTCAAATTCCCTGGAAGGTGAAATTCCGAAGAGTTTAAGCAGTTGCAGAACTTTACAACGCGTCCGCCTTCAAAACAACCGGCTCTCCAGTGAATTGTCCCCTGAATTTACCAGCCTCCCTCTTGTTTACTTTCTTGATATTTCGGGGAACGATCTCTTTGGCTCAATTGGTGAAAGGAAATGGGCTATGCCAGAACTTCAAATGCTAAGCCTGGCAAGAAATAGATTTTCGGGGCACTTGCCAGATTCCTTCGGCAGCAAAAAGATTGAAAACCTGGATTTATCAGGAAATAATCTTTCAGGAAGCATCCCTGAAGGTTTTGGGAAATTTTCCGAACTTATGGAACTGAAATTAAGTGAAAACAAGCTCTCAGGTAACATTCCTGATCATTTATCTTTATGCAAAAAGCTTGTGAATTTAGACCTCAGCCATAATCAGCTTACAGGGGGAATTCCTATTAGTCTTTCTGAAACGCCAGTTCTTAGCCAGCTAGATCTTTCTGTAAACCAGTTATCAGGCGAAATTCCCTCGAATTTAGGCAAGGTGCAATCACTTGTTCAAGTAAATATTTCCGACAACAATTTTTATGGAAGTTTACCCTCCACCGGGGCATTTATTGCCATCAGTTCTTCCGCGGTGGCCGGAAACAGTCTCTGCGGTGGAGAAACAAGTGGTTTGCCACCATGTTCCAGTGTTAAAAATCGGGTTCCCAGGTTTTTGTTGGTCTGTCTTCTTGTTTCCTCTGTGGTTGTTGTTCTTGCCATTTCCTTTGCTGTTTTCATTCGTCAAAGAAAGAAAGTCGAGTTGAAGAGAATTGAAACTGAAGATGGAAATTGGGAATTACAATTTTTGAATTCCAGGATTTCGAAATCAATAAGTATCGAGGATATTGTTTCATCTATGAAGGAAGAAAATCTCATTTCCAGGGGAAAGAATGGAGTTTCATACAAAGGAAAATCAACCACAAACAACATTCATTTCTTGGCCAAGGAAATCACTTCATTTTCAACCAAGTCTTCGACAGATATAACAGAATTATGTAACCTTAAACATCTAAACATTGTGAAACTACTAGGGATATGTCGGTCAGAAAAGCTTGGAATTTTAGTTTATGAATATATTGAAGGCAAGGATTTGCACGAAGCCCTTCCAGGCCTGAGTTGGGAAAGAAGACATAAAGTTGCCATTGGAATTGCTACAGCTCTTCGATATTTGCACTGTTATTGTTCAACAGGTATCCTGGCAGCTGATCTTTCGCCTCAAAAAATTATTGTCGATGAAAATGGCGAAGCCCACCTGAGATTGAGTATTCTGGGACTCGTTTATGCCGATAACAAGAGTTTCATATCTTGTGCCTACCTTGCTCCAGGTACATAATACTAGACATTATAATGAGTAAGCTTCTTTTTCTTTTTTAACACTGGTCGAGTGTGCTATTAATGTACACAATTAAAGTTACAATTCTTAAAAAGTTTAAAATTACTATTGAATAAGATGAAAGTTTTATCTTTTATCCAAAATTATTTTGTAAATATTCTGAAATTACAAGTTCTGCTAATAAATTAAAAAAGTGTAAATTGTGAAAGAACAGGACTAGAGCGTGATTATTTCTTTTTAGAATGAATCCAATGTTGCCATTGGTTCTTTATGGGCTCAACCTTTGATGGTGAAGGTCCCTTAAGCAGACAAGTTTAATCAAGGCTCATGAAAAATTCTCACTTTTTACTTTACAAGTACAGATATAGATACAGGGATCTGCATTTAAATATAAGAAAAATAATATTGTCATTTTACTTTTCGTGTGTGTCAAAAAGTTTGATAAGTCATTGATTAAATTAATTCTTGAAAAATCATCTGTTTCTTTTTCCTTATAATCATGTCCATGCACGTATAATAAGTTCTTAAAATGATCTACAGAAACTCGAGCATCCAAGGGCATAACAGAAAAGAGTGACATCTATGGATATGGCCTTGTTCTGATACAACTTCTGACTGGAAAATATCCGGCCGACGACTCGGGGTTCGGAATCCACCAAAGCATTGTTGAATGGGCTAGATATTGCTACTCGGATTGCCATCTTGAAATGTGGGTTGATCCAACCATCAAGAATCATGCAGTGATGAATAATCAAAATCAAATTGTTGAGATAATGAATCTTGCCCTTCAATGCACTGCAACTGATCCTGCAGCCAGGCCCTGTGCAATCCATATAGTCAAAACCCTAGAATCTTCTTTGAAATCAAGTTCTTGTGGATTTGAACTTATTTCTACCAATGTGTAGTTTTGTGGGCTTTTTTCCTTTTTTTTTTTTTACCTAATGATATTTTATATTTTCGGCCTTTCATTAACCTTTTTTCTTTGATAATTTTCTGTATAAGGGTCAAGTTGAATGTTGTTTTGACTTTTAATCAGAGCCTCAGCAACAATGGCCTAAATTCTCTAAGGCCGTGCTTGTTGTCCAGGGATTAAATCTCGGGTCAAACCAGTTTATCCCAATTCTCTATTAGAGTTGAGAAACGGAATCTCTTTACTAATATTGAGTATATAAATATTGTAGATGTTGGAATTTGGTCCTAAAGATTCAAAATTTGGTTAAGTGATAAATCAAAATTTGGAAAAGTGACTTTTGTGTTAATTTCGGCCAAATATTCGGACTTGATCCGATGGTCAAATTACAAAAGTAAATAGACCAACTTGTTCTATTCATCGAGTAGATCGTCGTGGTATA
>CAIGRP010039039.1:0-12742 GCA_903798385.1 Fraxinus cuspidata
GGCTATAAATATTAAGGGTTTGTTCTCTTTATGATTTTTAATCTGTTTTCTGTTTTCGAATTTTCAAAACAGTGAAAACGCATTCTCTTTTCTATTATCGAAAAACGCATTTTTGAAAACAAGTTAAAAATTTACAAAGAACCCATTTGAGTGTTTTCAGCTATAATCAACTCAATTTTCAAAACGCGTTTTGGATGTTTTCAAAACAAATTTTCAAAATGCCAAAAAGAATACATTTTCAATAATCTAAAAATGGACACTCAAAACAAAAAACTGAAACACAAAAAGAACAACCCCTTAGTGTTTGACCTGAATTTCAAGAGATCCATCAGAATGATCAATATACGATATTATAGTTATGTAGAAAAGGGGTGTGGTTCCTCTACTCCATGCACTCTATTTCTAGACTTGATTTTCAATATTTATACCATATGATTAAACATTAAGTATAAAATAAGTATAATTTGTTGAGGCAAGGTATAAGTACTTTCGTTGTTCTACTTGAAAGTAAATATAAGCACATGGACAAAATATATTTACAACTTTAAGTCATTCTTCACTTCCTTCTCAATACTTTTCAAGATTTTTCTTCAAGGGTTATGTACCCATAACATAACCCATAACATAAGAGTATCCATAATGGACACATGGAAGCCTCCTATCGGGGAAGCGTCTCCTATCAGGGAAGCGTCTGGCCCCAGACGCTTCCCCGATAGGAGGCTTCCATGTGTCAGTTATGGACACTATTATGGAAAATACATAGCATTTTCCGTTTTTTCAATTCTCCATTTTAGGCAAATTGATTTAATTATAATTGCGTGTATAGATATTTTTCTATTTCGTAACTATTAGACACATACTAACTCTAAGTTCATCTTTTTGACAGTGCAATAGAATATCATTAAACTATAAAATTCTAAATAAAGATATGTATGAGACATCACTTGGAAGTTGTATTCATATATATTTCCATGCACGAGTGAATACGTTAAAATTGTTTCCACCATTCGAGAATATTGATTTAGGAATACCATCGTGAACTAGTAATTAGGTGTAAGAATAAAGTAAAACGAATTAAATTAATAGAACAATTTGTAATCAATTTAATTGGTGAGACGTAAATTGAATTAATTATCGAAGTAAACGTGCAACCATGGATTGTAATTTCATCCATTTAGTGGAGTTGCTTTTAAAATTTATAATAGGTTACTTGGATCTCATATTCTCATGTACTTATCCATGGTAAGTGAACCTCGACATGTGGCAATTTAAGATGATGGATTAGTAAAAATATTTTTTTAACCCAGAAGAATTAAATATTTCATTTTCATTAAATAAAATCGTATTTAGGTAGTTAGGAAGCTCCATTTTAATCCAACGTAGTATTTTGAATTTCATATCAGTGACTAATTTTATTTCCCTATTTAAAAATTCAATTACCTAGATTTAAATTGAATTAGGAAACAATTATTATTTTTTAAATAAAAATAAACGATATAATTCACCATCCAACATACTATAGGTGGATATGACTCAATGTTGTTTGGATTCTCTTGTTTCCAATTATGTAATAAGTACATATTAATCAAATTGTTAAACCAAAAAATAATTTAATAATAAGTTGGGTAGCACTACTAATATAATAAGAGAATATTTCTTACAGTTCTCTAAAACAATCATATATTTAAAGAACCATGCTTATGGTTCTATCTCCATATTAACATTGAGAAATTTGTATCCTGCCATTGAAGGAGGAGATCAATTCTACATTGTCTAACGCCTACCACTGGAGGTGGAAGATCAATTCTACATTGTCTAATGCGTCTTACCTTTTTGGACAATGTGACACTACTATACATAGATTGATGTTAACCATCACTAATAATAATAAAAAATCGATTGCATTTAAGTTGTGGTTAGTTCATTTAATTTGCTCTGATTCACGCTTTTAAGTCAATTAATAAAAATCCCGAACTAAGTCAGAAATAATTGTGGTTTACAAACAGCGACCAACAGGGATTTTGTGTCCTCATGTTTTAAATTTAATCCAATTTACTCCTTTAACTTTTAAATTTGTTCATTTTAGCCCCCTAAACTTCTAATGTGATCACATTGGTCCTCCAACTTTGGATTTCTTCAATTTTGGTCCTTCAGTTCTTATAATATTCAAGTTGATCCCAATGTTCTTATTGCGTACAGTTTTGGTCCCCAAACTTTCCAAATGCCAACTACGAATCCCAAAGCTTGTAAATTATAAAATTAACTATCCAAAGCTTCTAACCAAGTCCTCAACTCCCCAGTAGTTATTCAAATCCACTATACTTTTGCGCGATTAAAATAAGGAAAATCCTATCAAAATAACCTTTAAGTAATGTGTAAAATACTCTTATGAGTTATATTATACAATCAATATATTCAAACCCCTTCTAGGTTACGCTAGAATGGATATAAACCTAATAAAAGGTTTACCCTTCAAATGTGGATGTGTGCGTCTATTTGTCCGTAGTTTAGATGGAATCCATCCAACAAGTTCTTTGCTACTACATTTATAACATTTCAGAATGATGCTAACCAAAATGTGAAAGTTCAAGATCCATTATTGCGAAAACACGAGATTACACTTGGAGCCTCGAAGGGTTCCATTTATTTGAATATAATGACGACAAGGTACAACAGTACTTTATTTCTTTGCCCACAAGAGAATAAAGGACGAAACTAAAGGTACATCAAGCATGCATCCATGCTTGCATTATTCAACATAACATTTCTAAATAAATTAAAGTAAGCAGTAATTGTCATTATTCTTCAGGTTTGACATCCTCAATGGCTTGGTTTTTCAGGAAACTCATCCACCACTTTGCTGATCTTTTAGGGTATCTCTTCAATTTTTCATTCACGAAGTCTACATGATAAATTCCGAATCTAACATTGTACCCTTGGGTCCATTCAAAATTATCAAAAAAAGACCATATGAAATAACCCTTCAAACGTACACCATCACTGAAAACAAAAGAATAATCGATTAATTTCAAAATTTATAATTTTTCTTCGAATTTAACTACAATATGTGGAAAAAAAATGATGACTTACTCCATTGCCGCCTTAAGATTTTCAAGATGTTCCTTGTAATATTCAACCCTTTTTTTATCAATACAAGCCTCTGAAATTGGTTTATTATCGTCTTTCAATTCATCCATCCCTACAAAAGATTCCAGAAGAAATCAACAAATCACTAAATGCTCTGAAAATGTAATGTATATTCTTGCTATATATAAACAAACAGGACTATTTACCATTCTCTGTAATGAAAATCTCGGGATTATTATATCTTTCCTTTACATAAAGCATCAAATCGTAAATTCCCTTCGGAACTATGTACAACCATCTCGAACCAGCCTGACACAGAGTAAAAAAGATTTGTAATTACATTAGATTACACGTAAGCATCAAAAATTATGTAAACCATAATATCTATTTTAGTTCATTGTGCAGGTATATTAGGAGTCTATGACACGATCATGTTTCACCATAAATTGTTGATATGCCTAAATTGTTAGAATAATCCATTCCATTTTCTATATTCTTTTTCTCAGGGAAGGTACAGTTAATGACTCACCAGTTCACCAATTTTCTTGCCATTGCGATGAGCTACAAAAGAATGAGAAGTAAACATCTTGTTCGAAGTAGTGTCCATTTTATGTCAAGGTAAAAGATTATAACTGAACTCGAGAAAAGGTCTCGGTACTTACTGTGATCTAAAACATGATGATCATTGTCAAAGTGAGTTATTGAAATCTCTCGAGGTACATTTTTGGCATAACGAGCTGTGTAATAATTTATGCCTAAGAAGTCACAGGAACCTTTCACTAGCGCCACCTCGTCTGGTGTAAATTTGGGGAGACGTTTTCGTACTGTGTTTCTCATTGATGGTGGATAATCACCTGTTATTACAGGGTCTACAAACCTGAACAGGAGAAAATGTGTTAAAATTAGAATAATTATTATTGATGTACGACCTGAACTTGTACAAAAATATATTTCATTTATTCTCATAAAAAGGCACATAGTTTATACAACGTACAAACAACAACAATGCATAAACAGGTTAAAAGGATAAAAAGAATAGAAGAGAAGAAATTTTCGATAATGGATTCCAATTTAACGAACTTCCCAGGCCACTAATATCATTTGGAGATTTAGGAATTTATAGAGATGCAGAGAAATGATAAACAACTCTAGCACAAGCACCATTTACCATCCTAAATAAAAATCGATCGCTCTCGAAGCAGCCTCGACATCCTCTGGGTTGTTTTCATCAAGTGGATAAAACCAGACTGAAACGTTTGTCATCCCTATTTTGCCTTGTTGGTGTTCCTGTATGTACAGATATATTAATATTTATAATCAATAAACTATTGTAAAGTGTTTATTTTTGTGTGTGTGAAATGTTAAAATAAAAACCTGATAATATTTCCTGTATATATTAACCGCATGTGCATGAGCAAGGATCAAATTGTGTGCCACTATATATGGTTCTGTTCCGGGATCTCCTTTCGAGGAAATAAGGCGAGGCAAATGTGTCATAGAAGATACTCTGACTCTTTCTCCTTCCGAGGAAGTAAGGGGATGCAAATTGTGTGCCACAGAAGATACTCTGATCCTTTTTTCTTCTTTCGAGGAAGTACGGTGAGGCATATGATGTGGCTTAACCGCTGCTTCTCTGGCTGAATTTCCTCCAGAGGAAGTATTAGAAGGCATATTAGAGTCCCCAGAAACTACTTCTCTGACTGACTTTCCTACGGAGGAAGTATAAAGGTGAGGCATATGATGTGGCTTAACCGCTGCTTCTCTGGCTGAATTTCCTCCAGAGGAAGTATTAGAAGGCATATTAGAGTCCCCAGAAACTCCTTCTCTGACTGACTTTCCTACGGAGGAAGTATAAAGAGGCACATTATATCCTTGAGAGGACACCATAGTGTCGTCGTCGTCGTCGTCGCCATCATCATCGTCATCGTCATCGTCATCGTCATCGTCATCGTCATCTGAATCTGAATCTCCTTCAGAGAATGCACCGTAAAGGAAATTGTATACCTCATCAACTAGTTCTCTCATTGCTTTTTCTTCAGAAGAAGATTTATCGCAAGGCAAATTGTATGCCATATCAAGTAGTTCTGCGATCGGATCTCCTTCAGAGGAACTTTCAGAGGAAGTATCGTCACTCGAATTGTATGCCATATCAAATAGTTCTGCGAGAATATCTTCTGTGTTGGGATCTCCTTCAGAGGAAGTATCGTCAGGCGAATTGTCTGCCATATCAACTGGTTCTCTGATGGGATCTCTTTCAGTGGAAGCAGCGGAACGCAAATTGATTGCCTGAGCAAATGGTTCTCTGATGGGATCTCTTTCAGTGGAGGCAGTGGAACGCAAATTGATTGCCTGAGCAAATGGTTCTCTGATGGGATCTCTTTCAGTGGAGGCAGTGGAACGCAAATTGTTTGCCTGAGCAACTGGTTCTCTGATGGGATCTCTTTTAGGGGAAGCAGTGGAACGCAAATTGTTTGCCTGAGCAACTGGTCCTTTTGATGATGTACGCCGCGAAGGAATAGTGGTTGAACTTCTATGATGAAGGATTGAGGAACGCAACAGTCGTTCCAACGATGTTGCAAGTTCATAACCTCGACGAGGGGGAAACCTTGGTACCACATATCCATAATAAGTAAAGGACCGTGGCTCATTTAGTGTGATCCAATATTTCACTCGATCACCAAATTCCCAGAAGCATATCTCAGCAAACTCACAAAAATGTTCCCTATTATGGAATTATGAAACGAGCTAAAGATCAACATATATGCCTGTAATATACCCACCTACGACATTTATATTTGCACAAGAGATCAATCTGATTATTATTATCCATTTTCTTTGAAGAAAAGATTTCTGCCTTTTCCTTCAGTATATAGTTTGAGAAAATAACTTAGTTTAATTCACATCTAGCACACGATGTTCCCAGTGATGCAAGATCGATTACTTACACAATTTGATGATTTAAGAAGCCGTGATATTCATCTTCCAAACGTTGGGGGACATCCCAGTGAAAGATAGTTGCACATGGCATAATGCCTACACAAAAGTAATGAAGAGAAATCAAGGTACATATAATATCTTTAAATTGTATATTTTAATTTAGAAGAAAAAGAAATGATTTCTTTTATAATTAACTTAAACAAATAAAATAATTTAAAATATTAAAATTGAAATCTCGGGAAGTAGAGCCAGTTTTTGAGAAGCCGTGCCGTTTGGGGCATTGGATTTACTACACAACTTCCTCCGCAAGCAAGTCATCTATTCTCATTTTTCTATTTTATTATAGTACCCGCTCCACATTTTTAGACCTTCTTTTCATAATTTTGTTAGTATGTGCTAATGTAAAATCTACATGGTCAAATTGTCAATTTGGACAATAAAATCGCATGTGACTTTCAGTTAAATTGGATACAAATTTTAAGTGATTTCACGATTTTATCCTCCGACTTTAAGTCAAGTGAAAGTTGCTTGCAATTTGATATTTACATTGACGGTTTTAGTTACGTAAGAATTCAGATTTATAGATTTAAATTTGTTGGCATAGAACCCTATCCTTCAAAGGATGTGGACCCATGATTACAATTGACACTACATGAAAGGCTTGAGAGTCGAGAGCACAACCTTAATTTCCATATTTTAAAAAAATGTCGTCTGAGTACTTTAATGACAAACAACCATGGTCTGTTTGGTGTGTTAAATTGAACAGTATTGAGAGAAATATATATTGACAAATTTATCATGTGCCAATGTCGTATTCACTTAACTCGGAGACATGTTTGGGTACTTATAAGTACCATTTTCAAAATAATAAATGAATTAGATTAGCATAGACTAACAAAATTATGAAAAGAAGGCCTAAAAAATGTTGAGCGGGATACTGTAAAAAAATAGAAAAATGAGAATAGATGACTTGCTTGTGGAGGAAGTTTTGTATTTAATCCAATGCCCCACACACGGCACGGCTTCTCTCTAGTTCCCGAGATTTCAATTTTAATATTTTAAATTACTGTAATTGTTTAAGTCAATTATAAAAGAAATTGATTCAGAAAATGGTCATTAAAGGAGTCTAACCTCCTTCCAAAAGTGCGTCTATAAGATCGTTATAGAATTGGATTCCTTCTTTGCTTATGCCATCGCATAGTTTACCACCTAAAATATCAATAACGCATATTAGCTTAAAAAATAAATAATGCATAAACACTACATCTTTGACGTTTCATTATTGGAAAAAAAAAAAAAATCTGTTTTTCTGAATTTAATCCAGTACCTGGTAAGATTCTGGACCACGAAATTGAAAATCGATAAGCATCCAAACCAACATCTTTCATCAAATTCACATCTTCCTGCAACACTATTGACAGTGAGTACAATATACATTCAAATACATTATTCTTGGTGGCTAAAATTAGAGTAGAATCAATTATAATGGATTTTTTTTTTCTTCTTCTACTTTTCTTCAAAATTGAACTTTTTGACTTCAAGCGCCAACAAAGTATCAACTCATTAATATTTGTATTAGTGGATCAAAAGAGTTATTTAATTCATTTCAAGTTGTTCGTTCAATTCATTTTTCACTTAATTATATTGAAAATAGATGAGTAAAAAAAGAACTCGGGTAGTATGTTTTCTTCGAAATGATGAGTTTTTATTTTGATATCAATTAGTAGAATAAAGTTTTTATAAATTCGGACCTTAATAAAATACGAGGGATTAGATGACAGCCTCACTTAATGCTTGAACTGATATGGAATTTTGATACAATATTTATAAATTAATTAACATCACTATCTGCTACGAAAAATTAAATAGCTTAGTGCATTTACCTTGAACAGGTTAAAGTGATTGATTGCCACTTTTCCATTTGATTTATCCGCAACGCTACCTGCCAATCCAATAAATAAAGATAAATATATGCACCCAATGATCTTCCGACACAAGTACATGTACATGTGCGTGTGGAAATTAATACATGCTTGTGTCCATTATTGAGTTTTGAGATTCTATCTTAAAATGGAAACTCTGATAAAAAGAGTGTCACAAGCCTTCTTTTGTTGATTGATATATTTAATTCATATGAGATTATATACTTGACATGCCTCCGCACGATAGTGACTCGTTAAAAAACATCAATCCTGGAATCCGAAAGCTTGTTCAAGAGTTTGAGATGGATCAAGTTACTTGTTTGAGTTTGTTGGACGATGATACGATATTTAGAATAAAGATTTCATCTCAAATGGACAACGTTATTTATAGGAGTAGCTGAGCTCTTATATGTTAATTTATATTTTATATTTACTGTTTTTAAGCATACAAGACAAGAAAGAGAGAGATTGAAGAGACCAGGTTCATGTTCTGTCATATAATCCCAATTATTCAAGCCTTTACCACCTACATCCCAAGCACCTTCTACCTGAAATAAATTATACATCCATAAAGTAAGAACTCAAGAAAGTTAAATTACATGTGAATTGATTGTTTTAGCAAATTTATCATTATTCTAAACAATAATCGATTGTTCTATAAGCTGCATTTAATATTGTTTCACAATATTAACGAATAGTATGGTGTGTCCATTTTTCTGTCCAAATCTGCCTGATACAACATACTAAAACATACCAATTGCTCACTTGATAAGGCGATGTTATAGCACCAAAAATGAAATCATCGGAAAATTAGTTACAAACCTGATATGCCGATGTTGCACCACCGAAAATAAAATCCTTGGGGAAACTAGAGCGTTTGACCTTAGTTTGGGGTGGATCCATTGGAATGAGCGGGATGAGATATTATAGTTAGTTGGGAAAGGTGTGCGGTTCCTCTCGTCCGTGCACTCTATTTATAGACTATGGGGTTCAAATACTTGTATCATACTGTTAACATAAAGCATAAAGTAAGTATAATCTATTGGGTAAGGTATCAACACTTTTCTTTATTCTACTTAAAGTAAAATATGTACACCTTTAAGTCATTCTTTACTTCCTTCTCATCACATCTCGACACCTTTTTTTATTCTCCATATTAGACCTTGATAAGTGTATTTTGTACACTTATCTAGACCCTTAAACTACAATATTTATTAGTGATTTGGATGAGTTATAGCTTAATTATGTGTTAATTTTGTTTGTTAAGTTGAACTCAATGCAAATTGGTGGAATTGAAAGAAAGAAAAGGAACAAGACAAAAACGAAAGAAATTCAAAGTTTGAGAACCAATGTGTAAACATTCAATAGTTGATTTGAACCATAAAATGATGATTGAAGATGATATATGATCAATTGGAGGTCAAATGAGTGAAATACAAATCAATTTTTAGCTCAAGAAATTATTCTCCGAATTTTTTGCCTCAACTTGAAACCCAATAATGGGATCGAAAATGTTCGAATTGGAATATTTTTTTTATTTCTAATAAGAATTGTAACCCTTTGAGTTATCTTTCAAATACTTTGAATCATCTCAATCTAATATGACAGAGAAACTTATGACGAAAATACCGATGGCAATGCATAGAAGAAACAATGCAAAACTTGCGCACTTGGGGCCATTTTGCCACGCGTGTGATACACTAACTTCATGACCCAAGAGCCATTTGACTCAATGGCGTGCACGTGATAGTTATGCATGTGCATGCATGTTGGCTTTTTCCACATATGAATTAGCAGTTTCCTTTTGTTTCAAACTCTTTTAGAACCCAAATTGGATGCGATTTTTACCTATCTAACTCTTACAAATACAAAACAAGGGTTACATATTGGAAATCTTTCTCGTATCTCTTCTCACATGATAATATCATCAAACTCATCAAGAATAAGAGGCAAATTTCTATATTTTGATAGAGAAGATCTTGCACTTGTAAAGAATTGAAGGTCAATTAAATCAAAATTTTGAAAAATTAAACATTGGGCTTGAAAATCGACATCTTTTGAATTATTTTTCTATTATTCTTCTTGTAATTTATTCAAAAACATGCTGGGCTAGATCCATTTTTATATTAAATTATAAATTGTGAATAAGTTAAAAAAAAAAAAAAAGAAAAAGGGAAAAAAAAATGATTATTACATGCCTTGATTAACCCTCAAATATTTATATAAGAGAATTTAAACCTTTGACAATAGATTATTAACTTAGTAGATTCTTGGTGGTTGAAGCAGAAAAAAATAAGGAGAATTCTCATTTATTGATGTGTGGAGCTGTGATTTGTAAGATCTATTCAAATGAAAGAGGGTGATGATTAGTATATAAATTCAAACTTAGATCACAGATTAAGAGTTAAAAAAATGAGCTTTGGGTTGTGAATCTCACGAGAGAAGAATAACTATTGACTATTGAGTGTCGGGATTTGAATAACTATGAACTTATGATATTTGACATGAATTTTCATGTATATGTCAGTTTTATATTGGATAAGTAGAAATTAATTTTAGCATTATAATTTTGTAACAATTCACAATTTGAATACTTATATTACAATCTTGACACCAAAGGCAAAATATCTAACCATGTGTGTTTACAATTTTTGTTTGAGTTGGATTATAATTTTATTTGATGACAAATAAATATTTAAGTTTGGGATGTTGATAAGTGTATTTTGTACACATATTTAGTTATTAAATTAGAGTATTTATTAGTAATTTGGATGTGTTATAACTTTGTTATGTGTTAATTATGTTTGTTATGTTGAACTCGATGCAAATTGGTGGAATATGAAGAAATGAACGGAAAATGGTAAAAACGAAATAAATCCAACATTGGGGACCAAAATGTAAACATTCAATTAGTTGATTTTGACAATAAAATAATGATTGAAGATCACATATGATCAATTGTATGCAATGGGAGGTCAAATGAGTTAAATATAGTCGAAGTATACTCACAAATCGATTTCAAGCAAAAAAATTATGCTCTGAATTTTTAGCCTCAATTTGAGACCCATTTTTCGATTTGAAATCATTCGAATTTGAAACATTGTATCAAAATGATTGTAGCTCTTTGAGTTAGCATTCAAACACATTTTGAATAATCTCAATCACATATCGGGAGAAAAAGTTATGATTAAAATACTAAAAGTTGTGTAGATACGAAAAGACGCAAACTTGCTCCGATAACCATTTTGGCTCTCGCCCGATAGTTATACATATGCATGCGCATGGGCTTCTTCCGTAAATGAATTGACAGTTTCCTTTCGCCATTCAATCTCTTTTGTAACCCAAATTGGACATGATTTTGACATGTTTTCTAGTGCTCATATGTATAGAACAAGGGCTAGTTGGAGATCAAGATTTTGAAAAATTCAACTTTAGACTTGAAGATTAACATCTTTTGAATTATTTATTGATCAAAGTGATATTTTCAATTATTCTTCTTGTAGTTTATTTTAAAAATGCTACACTAGATCCTTTTTGTATTGGATGAATATGAACAATATTTCTTATTTATTTCTAATTCAAAACTAGTAGTTTATTATTTCTTGTATTTCTTGATTAGTTTTGCATACCTTTTACATTATTTAATTGATTGGTTACCAATTAGATAATTAGTTGTTTATTGCAGCGTTGAGAGACTCACAATAAGTTTAGAACGCTGCAAAAGTATCATATGTATAAAAGATGTTATGAATATTATTTATCATGTGTGCAATCATATCGATAATTTAAATTTTAATGCATTCTAATCATTCGAAATCAGGCTAAAAATTAATTTAGATCGTGGTTGTCTTGGAAAAGAAAATTAAATATATTATCTTTATCGATTGTCAAGAAGGTATGAAAATAACTAGATTATAAATCAAGAATTGCAATAGGTAGGAAAATTTGAAATCCAATACAATCATTCATAATTTGATAAAAATCATACTTTTATAGCTTTCTTATATTAATTTAGGATAAATTAAATCAAAAATCCTTTTTTGTTACATAATTCGAATTCCATACGAAACTAGTCAACTTGAATCGAATTTATTCCCTGTGGAATGATATTCTCAACTCATGAAATCTATTACTTGTCAACGATTCCATACGTTTGTGGGTTTCATACGGACTAACCTCTTGAGATAATTACGATTTTTGTGCATATATATTTTTCGATATATATATGGTACTCATCCCCGAAAGTAGCAGGCCTATGGTACTGAGGCCTCACCGGAATGATTTTGTAGCACAGACTTCCATGACTATGAAGTGGGTTCTGGACCATTTAAAATAGTAGGAACCAAAAGTGTTCCACTCTAAGTGGGTAAGTTATTCATGGAAATGATACAGATAATAGTAGATCAATTTATGCAGCTTTAGGTGCATTGTTAACTTACGCATAATCCTTCAATTATCTGTTGAAGGTAGGTGGCTCTGTTTGTTGTTTTATTAGGCCCCGTTTGATAGGCTTCCAACTTTTGTAGTGTTTGATACACAAAATTTTCCGGTAAAAATGTTTTCCAACTTTTAAAATTTTCCACCTTTTTTAGGAAAACAAATTCTTGATGTTTTGGTTGGTAAATATTTTCTAAGTTTTTATTTTTTTTTGGAAAAAAATTCTAGACGCAATTTTATTGACAATTTTCATGCAAAACAAAGTCAAACGAATGATATTCGGTATGATAATTTATTTTTTAATTTTTAAATTAATTTATTTATTTTTTGCAATTGAAACAAATTCCAGACCAAATGGT
>CAIGRP010039043.1:576-22829 GCA_903798385.1 Fraxinus cuspidata
TAAAATACTGACTGCTGTGCAGAGAAAAAAAAGTCGCGCACGGATGGAACTTTTCTTATTCGATTGGAACTCTTTTGGAAATCAAATTGAACGTGATCTTCAACCAATTTTCGACTCCTACAAATACATAACAGCAGAATACATAAAGGAGAGGAGGGAAGGAAATTTATAAGGGTTTTGAGAGAAGAGAAGAGGCAAGAACGCGAATAACAACACCACGAAACAAAAATTAAACTCAAGAAGTGAATTGGTGATATCGTTCTTTACTTATTTTTCTGATTTTCCTCTTCCCAACATGCTAGGCTAGATTTCTTCTGTGCTAGGATTTACGATGAAACTTGTATTATGAATTTTTGACTCGAGATTTTTTCTTTGATATTCTGTGCTAGGATTTACAATGAAACTTGTGGCTTGTATTACCCTCGAGAGATAGAAAATAAGCTAGACATAGTGTCAATTGTCGTAGAGTTCGATAGGGGATAGAAATATACCACTATGCTTTATATGAAACTAGGTTTAATTCTACTCGAAAGATATTGTTAAATAAGTTAGGAATATTGATCTTCATAATTAAATCGTGTAGTCAAATTTAAAAGTTAGAGTTAAAGAGAATTAATATAAGGGGATTTGGAATCCTAGTAAATTTTTCATCATCATCTTTTTACAACACGTGCAAAACTAAAGTTAAAATTAATTAAATTGTCTTATTTTTATACATATATTATTTAATTAATAGAAAAACCATAAATTTCATTTGTTTCAGTTAAGGTTAGGATAACTCAAATTAAACTAAAACAATCTCTATGGGAACGATATTTGGACTCAAAATCCATTTTGCTACTTGTAAACAAACCATACACTTACGGTGGTTTTAATCCGAAATATATTTTTGTGAACACTAAGTTTTTGAAAGAGATGTTGACAAAGAAAAAAAATTTGCCAATATATGAAACAGTAGCTCTGACAGAATAATGCAGTGCAAATATGAAGTAGATGCTTCCTCCTAAGCTAAAAGATCCGGGGAGTTTCATTGTACCTTGCTCAATAGGAAATCCAAATAATTTAAATGCTTTAATTGATTATGGAGCAAGTATTAATCCGATGCCACTATCTATCTACAGAAAATTGGGATTGGATGATCCAAAAGCAAAATCAATAATCCTACAATTGTCTGATATGACACTCAATCATCCTTATGGAGTGGTAGAGGACATGCTCATCAAAGTTGAATATCACTTATTTCCAGTTGATTTCATTATCCTTGATATAGATGCTAAACATATGTTGTTAATTTTGGGGAGACCATTCCTAGCAACTACACAAGCATTAATAGATTTTGAAAAATGTGAGTTAATTTTAAGGGTGAAAGAAAAATAAAAAAACTTCACGATAAATGCTCCACTCAAGCAACCACTTGACATTAAGGAATGTCAAAAGATCGATGATTGGGGAATTAACAAGAACGAGAAGGAAGAATGTGATTATCGGGCGGGGCAACAATGACAATCTTATAATCTGGACGCTTAAAGATGACTTAAGAAACAACTGTCGATACAGCCGATGTTGAAAACTCTCTTTTCAAGCCACTATAAATAGCCAAAACAATAAAGTCAAGCTAATGAAGCTAATGACTATAAATAAGCGTTTATTAGGAGGCAACCCAGTTTTCTTTCTTTTTATTTTTTTTACTTTTTAGATATAGGATTAGTAAGTTTTATTGCTTTTAGTAGTATAAGGTATCTTCATCCCCACATTTCCCTTTAAGGTGTGTATGAGTTTACTATAAATTTTTCCATGTTATGATTGATTTTTACTATTTTGAAGGAACATGACACTTGAATACGCTAGACAATGGAAAAGACAGAGGAAGTAAGCCAGCACTTTTCATGTGAGTCCATTCACCACCTACATATTTATACTAGAGGAGTACTTAGTTTCTTTTTCTTAGCCCTTAATCATTTTGTATATTTCTTGTTATATTTTTAGACATTATGGACAATGTATGTCATAAGTCTGGGGATGGAAAAAACATTGAATGTTTATTGGTTTGTGTGCTTGTTCAAGTACAAAAAAAATATTTTCAACTTATTTATTGCTTTTGTGTGCTTGTGTGTTAGATAATTTTGCCTACCATGATGCATATATTTGAAATCATAATTGTGAAAAAGTTACGTGTTAAGGTTGATTTATACTTATTCATGTTAAACTTAATATTTTTTGCACAAGATTTATGTTTTGTATCATGAAAAATATTTGATTCAAAATTTGAATAGGTAAAAGCAATTTAATTAGTAGAACATAGATGTTAAATCCAAATAACTACTAAATTATACATCCCTAAACCAACTGTGATAGTTTTGGGTTAATTGAGTTGTTGTATGGAGACATTGAGATAGATGTGGATTCTATGTATGCTAAATTCTGTGTGGATTGTCTAAAGTCATAAGAAGTAAATTAGGTAAAAATCTTGAGTTAAATGTTGAATTTTGAGAATAAGTATTTAATAAGGGGTATTGCACTAATCATTGCATGAAAAGGAGAAAATATTATCTTATTGTGAAACTTCTATCCGTACCCTTTTATGACTCGAGTGATTAAATATGTAAGGGTATCTAAAATTTGGTACCCTATAGTCACCTGACTTGGGAGTTATCGACCAAAAGCCAAGTACAAGGGTTATTTAGAAAGTCTAATGAAGAGAAATACGCACGTATGATGAAAAAAAGGAAAAAATGAAAAAAGGAACTAAAAAGGAGAAAAAAATATTATTACATGCTTTGATTAAATCCAAAATACTTATTTGAGAGAATTTAAACATCTGATAGTAGATTATTAACTTAGTTGATTCTTGGAGGTTGAAACAATAAAAAACAAGGCAAATTCTCATTTGTTGATGTGTTGAGCTGCAATTAGTAAGATCTAACCAAACTAGAGAGTCGGTGATTAGTATTATAAAAATATTCAACTTTAGATCATACATTGGGAAAATAGTGAAAAGAATAAGTTTGGGGTGTGAGTCTTATGAGTGAAGAATTGAAATATTTGACTATTGAAGTTTAGAAATCGAATCACTTTATGAATTTATGATGCTTTAAATGAATTTTCACACACACACATCAATTTGGCATTGAATAAGTAGAAATTAATTTTAACATTGTAATTTTGTAGTATTTCAAAGTTTTACAAATATTTCAATCTTGAGACAAAATGTAAATTATTTAACTATATGTGTGTTTAAAATTTTTGGTTAAGTAAGGTTATAATTTTGTTTGATGACAAATAAATGTTCAAGTTTAGGAGTGTTGTTATATATAGAGCCAATCATAAGACTTAAGACATGGAGATTGTTAACTATATGATTCGAACCTATAATAGAATTATTCAACTTAATAGCCACCATAAAACAGATAAAAATTATCGAAGAACAAATACGGTATAAAAGCTCAATGGAAACTAAATTATGTAAGTTCGGGAACATAATAACATTCATCCAAAATCAAATGTATACAATATTCAAAATATAAAGTAAGGAGGCCAACATCTTTGGAAGACAATACTGCTCCTGAGATACCTTTAGAGTGTACTCCATTTCATCTTAGTGCTTGGTACCTAGAACCCTATAAAGAATTGCAAACATGACTAGTGGCTCCAAAATTTATAATCCAGGTATTCGTAGAATCAACCACCCAACATGATTTAATGAATAAAGCATTGTCTTTACCCTACTACCCCTCAGCTAGGTGATCTAGGCAATTCTTTTTCAAATTACCCTTTTATCCACAAATAAAACATTTTCCCTTTAGTTTTCCAACGGTACTGGTTTCCCTCCCTTTTTAATTGTTATCATTTCTACTTGGTCTCTTTCTCTTGTTTCCTTCTTTGCCACCAAACGGCTTAGAATGAGGGGGATCAGTCATCACAAGCAAAGCATCCCCATTTTTGGCCTTTAAAACAGATTAGGTGCTTTGGAGTTCCTTCACTAGTTTGGTCAAGACATGTTCATTTTGTGTAGGTAATAATCAACTTTAAACTATGAGAACATCTTGATGAGATTTTCAAAAATCATGTTAATGCGAGTCTTGTAATCAATGTTAACTTCTAAAACCTTAACAACATTGAAGTGACCAATTATGGTTAACATATGATCCCTTACAGATGTGCCTAGTTTTATGTGTGTTTTCAAAATTTTCCTTATGAAAGCTTGTTTACCAACTTTGATATGCAAACATATCATAGAGACTTTACATCATGTCAAAAACAGTTTTTATATTTTAATGTTTCTGTTGCACCACATTTGATATGGATGCCAAAATGTAGCAACGGGTCATCTCATCAGGATGACCTTTCTTTTCATATAGTCTTATGAGATTCTGTTAAATTATTCTTCAGGGTCTCGGGACAAACTTCAATTAGCACGATTTGTATTTTTCAAGGGTAAGAACAATACTAAGATATTTTTTCCACTCCAAGTATAGTTTTCTCCCACTAGTTGATTTTTTTAAGTATCACTAATAATTGATTGAGCGATATTTCCCATAGAATTAATGATTCGCACCTCAATAAAATAAATAATAATCTTTGTATGATACATATATGTATCTATACAAAATATAAACCCAAAACTATATTATTAATCAAAGACCTAAAATCCTCACAATCTTTAACACACCCTCTTTAGGAGGTCATGTAGTTGCCGGCTAGGTCGAGACCCTCTCACTAATTGTATTGAGTTAGGCATCTCATGCCACAATTAAAATGAGGATTGATTATTATTTGACCTATGAATAATTTTGTCAGAATCTTTTATAGGAAGTCCTTCATAATATTCATATACTTGCATTAACCTCCATTAATAATTATTTTAAAATATCCGAAATAGATGAGGCGTTATGTATAGGATAATCACCCCATTATTTTATTTTAAGATATTTTATACTTAGATCTAATTTCAATTAATCCCAATATCATAGTCCTACTTTAGGGAGATCGATATATTTCGATACTAGACAAATACATATTTTAATAACAAATTGAATAACGGAGGATGTTTTGAATTTATACATGCCTATAAACTCTCTCCTACTAATTATTTTAAATCGTTGGGTTTTAATTCAATACTTAATCGGTCAAATATAAACAATTATAATGATACCAAATTATTAAATACAATTTTTCAACCACTTTTAATTAATTTAGAGTGATGAAAATAAAAATACCCATGCATATAATTTTAGAGTATCAGGTGGTGTTTTTTTTAATCAACATGACATGTACTAACATCCATTCATTCATCATCGATAAAGAAAAAAAGCAATAAATAAATGAATTATAATCACTTCCGTCCCATTCTAAGAGTTTTAATTACAACAAGATTTAAAGTTGTCCATTAGGCCACATACTGGCCCAATTCTTCAACTTTTTTTGTAGTTCAATCAATGAAATGTCCAAAATGTGAGTAACTTAAACTTTTAAGCTCCAATCTTTTAGACAAGGGCCCTTATCCATTAAAATTAGCAAAGTCTCTAAGAAAAGCCCAAAAACTTAAGCCAACCTCGCAAACCCTATCAACACCGCCATGGTACCGCATCCAACTACCCCTTCTCCACCAAACCCAAATGTACCAACGGCGACAGCGGTAACGGCAACCCCAAGAGAGGGGGGGGGGGGGTGCGCCATTTTCTCCATTGGAGTGGCGACCACAAGATTGCGGCTACAAGCTAAGGCAGTAGCTGCAGCGGCCTTCTGCTGCTACTTTTACTTGGAGGTTCCTCCATGATTTTTGGTCTTGTTTGTCTCATTTCTCCTTCATCCCAATCTATTAACAAGTATCTTCATACCATATGTTTTTGGTCTTCAAAACACCAAGTCTTCCATTAAATAATCAGCAGCAAAAAGAAATGTTTGGAGCCCAAAATTTCATCATCTTCCCATTATATAAGTGTAGAAACTTCGAAAATGAATATGCAAAATCCTATTGCCTTATGGCTTACATTTATGTAGAGAATGTGGGGGATATTCTAGAGCTAAAAGTTAACATATCACCAATACTAAAAATGCATATTACACCATTTGTTGGTTTTTAGATTTAATCTTTCCAAACAGATTATAAATCTTAGATCTCTTTTGAGATTATTGGAATTTCTTTTTAATTTTTCACGCATAAGGTGAGATTATAAACTTAGAAGAGCTTCTAATGGCCTTTCATATTTCAAGTCAAAAGCTTTCTTCCTTATGTCTTCCTTTTTCATCTATATTTTAGGTAGCTATGGCAACGAACCGAAATTCTAAGCTTGGGCTTGGCTCGAGCTTTTTTGGACCGAGCTTTTTTGAGCTCGAGCCGAGCAAAAGCTCGACCAAAAAAATGAGGCGCGGCCAAGTTATATTTTAAAAAAAAAAAATTAAATGAGCAGCTCATACGGGCCGGCCAAGGCTCGGGCCGTGCCCCAAAATGGGGATCGGCCTGGGCCTAGGCTCGATTCCACCAAGCTCGAGTCGACGAACTTTTTGTCATCCCTATTTTTAGGTGTCTCTCTTTTTTAGAAAATGAGATAATGTAGCTAATCCTAATATCTTGAGAATTGTGCTCACTAAGGGCATATTTATAATACTCAATTAGAGTTTCATAATTACACAATTCTCCCTTTGACTTTATTATAGTAGACAAATTAAGTATCACACCTATATTAGATTCGAAAGAGGTAATCGGACTCACAAGACCCAATCCCTAATAAATGTTTTTAATTGGGTCAATTCTGACTAATCAAGACACATCTATTAATCCAACTTATTATATCAAAAAGTTGAAATTGCACTCTTGAGTCGAGTAATAATCATGAAAGTAAATTATGATCCGATAAAATATTATCCGATCATTATTCTACAAGTCAACCCCCGTTTGATCGTTAGTATGTTGAATCGAAAAAATGTCCATTTTGCCCTTCCAACGTGTATAGCCATCCGAGTCCCATTTTTATAAGACATCTATAATGAACATATCATAATATGGAGTAACATTCTCATCGTCGGACTACTGAGCTCAAATTCAAGTGCCTATAGAGAATGCCTCGAAGTGACATGTGTGTGTGTGTGGTGTGTGTGTGTGTGTGTGTTAACTTCTCTAATATTATGTATTTCGAGAGTACGGTTTTCTTTTTCTTTTAGTGAAAAAAGAAAAGATCAATAATTATATTTGATCGTCTATAATCGATTAGATGGTATCTAATTTATTTGAGCTTGGATAATATATATGTTTGAATGGGTCCCTATAGTAGCTCAAAAAAGTTTTGAACTCAATTATAATTATTTTTGAAGCTTTGGACTTAATTGTAATTGTAATTAAAGTTTATGGAGAACGTGTGCAATTAATTCAAATTGAGCCCTAATTCAATCGGTTGTGCTACATATATATTACAACTTATAAATTGTTATACATATACAATGTGAGATATGGTTGGGTTAGAATTTTTTCAACCAAATAATAATAAAAAAAACTTCTCAACTTTCTTTTTGATACATCATCTGTATATAAATCATTATGTAACTCTATTATGCACAAATAACACAACTCTAATTTAATTTGAACTAGCAAGTTTTTCCCTCTTTATATGTACTTGCCGAAATCTTGTATCTAAATGAGAAATTTTAAAATTTGTTTGTGTTGCCTATCTAATAAAGAATTCAATTTTTGGTATAAATAAAAGAACAAGAACACGTTCTGTTTTAGTCACTTTCACAAATATCATACAACACTTGAAGGTTTGAAACATCAAGTTCTTAAAATTAAAATCTAAAAGTTCACACTTCATATAGGATTCAAGAACTAATTATTGAAATTGAGTAAATTCTAAAAATTCTCTCTTATTTCCGTAAGTGTGTTATGCTTTGAATCTAATCGATTTAAATTGTAAACACTTTTAATATGATTAATGAATTTTTATATTATGGCGAGATCTATTATTTAATTGAATTTAATTTCTAATTATTAAATTAATAGAATCGGAAATTCAATCTTTGTAACTTGTTAATACAAAAAAATTGTGATTGTAAGAGACAAATTACATATGGCTGAATCTTGAACTATCCATGATCGTAAATAATAACGAAATACGAATATTGTTATTACGGGCTAGATCATCACGTGTAATATTTCTCACTTTTGAAATGAACTAATCTCACAAGCTAAAATATAGTGACACTTAAATGAACACGTGAACAGAGACCCACTGTAGAGATTTCACATGGATAGCTATACGAGTGTTAGTGGTAAATCTCTAACGATCAGTAGTTGAATTAGTCATTCGACTTGAGATCATCATAGTACCTTATATAGGGACAGTCATACTTTGATGATATTGAATGTTGCTTTGCTCTAGTCTCTATTAGGACATCTTTCGAGTATGTCAATAATCATATAAAAGTTGTAAATAATCAATAGAGTATTCACCACTCTTAGATTGTAAGTTATTATGATTTACATTTTATTCGGTTAAATTGTTAATGAAATCCTTGGTCAATATGTACTCATAAATCGAAAAGAGTTTTTGATTTATATTGTTTTAATTGGATGAAATATATGATCGATAAACAAGATTGATACGCTTCATATCTCGTAATTGATCAGATCATATTAACGAATGAATTATAATTTCATAGCAAACGTCAAGTTTGATTTTGTTATATCACGAGACATTTCTTGTCATATATGTTGTCTTGACACACTATTGATGTCAATTTGGGACGACGAATATGAATTAATTAATTAGGTGAAGTAACCATTTTAATTTATCTTATTTTGATTAGTTAAAATTAATAATTCACATCGTTAGACATCATGGTCGAGAATCTAATGAGTCATACATAAAAGGTGAACTAGAAGAATAAAATATATTAATTACTTAATTGACAAGTGTTGAACATTTAATTAATTGAGTTACTTATTTATAGTCAAATTAATTAATAATGGACCATGTAGATGACCAAATCAAATTTAAGTGTTGGGCAGTCCACTTGGACTTCTATTAATAACATACTAGCATTTGAAAAATCATAAAACACAAGTATTATTATCTTGCTGGTACAAGAAAATAAGTCTATAATTCTCTCATTCTTATTTCCTATATGGATTTTCATTAAAAGCTGGACAATTGGACAGCTGTGTGTTGTAGATCAGAGTTCTTCAAAAAATTCATCAAATGTATAATTCTTTATCATGGTTTCTTTTTAAATACAAAGAAGATTCTTGGTAGAAATTGAAATATTATTTATTTTCGGCTATACATGGTAATAAATCCCAACCGTTTAAACATACAAAATGAATAGCAAGTTGCGACATTGAATTCTTTATTTTTCTAGCAATTCTTGTTTTGCTTTACAACATAATGATCATCTCATAATACTTGTGAATCATTTATTCATTTTTGACTTAGTTATTATTATTTAGCAGTAAAAATCTATCATTATGCATCCTTTTGGACATCAAGAAAAGTGCAAATATATTAAAGAAAATGAAGGTGAAAAATTACCATTAGTGAATCGATGGAGTATCAAAAGAAAACGCAAATGAAGGTTCAAGAACTTGCGTGATTTATGAAGTTTTCTGAGTTTACGTTGAAGTGGCCATTGTTTTGGAACGATTCGTTCTTCTGTGGCTGTCGATGCTGGTGTGATGGCGGGTGGGTTGCTGTAAAAGAATAAGAAGTCTTTCTATTTTTTTTTATCTTCTCATTGTTTTTTTTTTTTTTGAATTGGGAAGCAACAAAAGAAAAGTGCCTTAACGAACAGCCCTTTGTCGAAAAGGTCACCTGCAAGGTAGAGATGACAACGGGGCGAGTTCAAGGCAGGCAGAGGAGTGCAATAAAAGAAAAGTACCTTAACTAACAGCCCTTTGTCAAAAAGGTCACCTGCAAGGCACTTGCCTAACTTAATACAAGTTTGGATGTGAGTCATCAATTAGGATTATACGTCTGAATTTTTTAAGGTTGAAGATTCTCTTAAAATTTAATAGGTAAGAACAAATTGATAAGTAGAGCATTGCGTGAATTGGGTTGGCTTGGATTAAGTTAGATTAATATTTTATCCAACTCAAATACAACTCAATATGATCAATTTGATTTGAAATCAAATCACCCCAACCCCATTATCAATTTAAACCAACCCAATCCAAACCGATCAATCTTGAATCTGTTTGGAGTGGGTTGGTTGATTTGGACTTGGGTCCAATTCAAGTTGAATCTGATTATTTCTTATTAAGCCCCTATTTGAACCACATTTCAAGCACACATTTTTCAATAAAATAATATTTTACATCACATCAATAACTTTTTATTTTTTTCAACCACACATTCTCCATCAATTTACTATTCCAAAATACATTCTTCCAAAATTATGTGTCTCAAACACACCCTAGATTTGAACAATTTTTAAAATTTGAAACCAATTAAAAATCTGTTACTTTTAATCTATACAAAGAACTCTTACTAAAAATTAATTTATAAATAAGTTTGAAACCGTTGAGCATTTGCTTTTTAAAAAGAATCGCTCAATTCAGTTCAATTCGATATGGTTCGGTTCGACTCGGTTCGAGAGTTTTATTCAGCTCTAAACATTAGAATAGAAGAAAGATTTAAAAAAAAAAAAAAAATGAAAAGCTGATGAAGAAAATCACAAAACAAAAAATGTGAGAAAGCATAGAGGTGGACGAGAAGATGGTTTAGCATAAATTTATAGACAAACTAATTTTGCAACCCAAGTACAATGAACTACATAATTTTTACTAAATCACTGGTAGTAATCACTGGTTTTTTAACTGGTTTCATCCAGACAAGATGGATTCCCATCATATTATAAGTGCACGTGCCAAGCCACGGGGAGAGAGAGAGAGAGAGAGAGGGGCAAAACAAGAATGCTAAACTTCGTGTTTCAAGAAAAAATGGATCTCCAACGACAGTTACATATCTGGAAAATAGGCTTGCAAAATGCAAGGCTAACATTAGCGCTTCCAATCTGGAAGCAATTTTCATAGTTCTAATATGGAAAACTTGTATCTACTCCTAACAAAATCGAACATCCAAAATATGTTGAGAATTTGGAGACCTGTGTGTAAAAATTTGGTGACACTCGAGCAGCACCAGGCATACTACATTTATTGACCACCCTAATGGAAACCTACCGTGTGTAAAAATTTGCATATGATTCTACACCTTTGCAAGTTCGGTGGTAACAGATGCAGCAGCAGGAGTGACACCACCAGTTGTCGGCCTGAAAAAACATCAGGGGGTGGTTACAAAGTCAACTTCTAAGTTCAGCAAAGGATTAAGCACCACTTGCACAATCCTAATTTCAAGGCAGAGATTCAACAAATACTAGCAAGGGAAGTGAAATGGTAATGCTCAAACAAATTCTCGAAGGGAAACTTACAATCCAACAAAAACTTTGAAAGCATCATAGATACCCCACTGAGCCCCGGTGAGAGTTCCAATCATGACAATACGCAGGGGAAGTCCCCGAGTAAAGAGACCCCATAAACCAAGATTCTTTACAGCCTGCGAAAAAAGCAAAAAATAACATAGTAAGGGAATTTAGAGCCCAAAGGACACAAAAAAGTAGAGAGAAAAATAACAATAAGAAAAAGGTCTAGCAAACAACACAAATAATAGACTCACATCGCCAACGGTAGCACCCTTGGCATTGTTAAGGAAAGAGACAAGATTGTCAGCAGGATGTGATACAATCGCACAGAAAATACCAGCAACATATCCACCAGCGAAGCTCACACCAAGCTGCAGGGGCTTGCTGCATTCACTTTTAGGTCTAGGGATTGCATGCTTGTAAATCATCTCCACAATAGTCTCAAAAGATGCGAACTTCATCATTGTATCTGTAAATTAACCCTTGTATTGACATCAAATGACCCAAGTAGAAAGACTAATATGAAATTATACCATGCACAAGCACATGTACAAATGGAGAACATCGTAAGCTTTTCGAAAAGTGTTACGAGGTATGGTTAGATTTTACAAGTGGATTGAAATTGATTGAATGCATAAACCCAAAATCATACAATATGCAAAAAAATCCTGAAATTCAAGAAAGTGTCAATTATTAGCCTTAAAGAAGCAAATAATTAACAGTTCAGCTACCAAACCTACATCACTTAATTATGGTTTGTTCAAATACCACGTATATAAATAAGTACAAAAAGATACAATTCATCACATTACATAATTTTCCATCAACAGCACACTATCTTGTAAAGAACTAATTTGAAAATAAACGAAACAATAAGCTAGGTGACAGAGTGAGTACCCTATAATTCCTAGTAGTATGACAAAATAAATGACAGATTATATTTGCATAAAGGTACTTAAGGCATAAAATATATGCATCAAAAAATAAAATACTTCCAAATCTGGCAAAATTAAAAATTAAAAAAAAATCCAAAAATAGCTAGTTTTGGATGAAAACCTCTAGCAGTTGTCTCAAAGAACCAAGTGAACATTACATTTAAATACTCCACACCACATTCTACATAGGTTTGATTAGATTTATATAATTGAATATATCATGGTCATTGTGAACATATAAATAGGTTAGACATTGATGTGAATGTAAGATCAATTAACCAAGGAATATAACCCACAAGAGTGTAATAAAGGCAAAATTAGCAATAAAAGCTACTTTACAAGGAATTGCAACTGAACATTGATACACGAACGAGGGCAACAATTAGATTGCAATGACGGCATCAAGCAATGCATCGTCCAATAAACAACCAAAGGAATAATGTACTTAAAAAAAGGTATTGATTATCCACAAAATTTAGTTTTCTTTATGCGGAAGAACAAGCCATTTGAAATCCACATCACATGCCAATTGAAGGCAATTAAAACCTCTAGCAGTTACACCATGGGAAACATTACATCTAAATAATCCACACAACATTCTACAAGGTATGACAAAAAGGTTCAAAAAAAAAATAGAAAATATTACAATAATTGTGAACATATCAATAGGTCAGACATCAATGTAGATGTAAGTTCAATTAACAAAGGAATATAACCCACTGAATGTAATGAAGGCCAAACAGCTAGCAATAAAAATTACTTGTACAAGAAATTGCAACAGAAGATAGATATAAGAATGAATGCACTCATCAAGCAACAACATACAAGTGAACAATCAATGGAATGCACTTAAAAAAGGTTCAAGCAATGATTTTTCACATAATTTAATTTTATTAACATGGAAGAGTAAGCCTTTCGACATCCATCATCCTCAAGCCAGTCAAAGGTGCAGAGAGTCAACATAGTGCTTGCATTTCATTTGAAGATGACAAGAAAGTTGCAACACACAAATCTAAAACTTACATGGAATTTGACGTCCCCACAGAGGAACCAGGCCCTTGTACAACCTGCAAACGTTAATGAAAATATGAATCCTATATATTTTAATTTGGAAGCCAAAATTATGTTAGAATGAAAGAAAAACGTGTTCAGCATACCCAAGAGCACCTTCCGATCTCACAAACTTTGGAAGCCCATCAGACAACCCCCTGGCAAAACCAGGCTGTGTCTGAACACGAACCTTCACAGCTTCAAAGGGGCAGAGAGCAATATCTGCAATGACCTCAGCAGATGCAGAACCAGCAAGATAGATCAGAGTCTTGTATTTGGTTGCATTTTCAGGTCCTGCAAGGTCACTATAGTACTTTTTGAAAAATTCATAGAATCCAAACTTGCAGGCACCCTGAGCGCTGTAACCAAGCAAGGTAGGCACCCATCCTCTGAAGAAACCTTTAACTCCCTGTTCCTTAAGTAACACTCCAAAACCAGATGAGACGCTTTTGTACTTTGCTGGATCAATCTGAGGAATTAGAGAAAAAGATTAGATTCAAATGAATGAGAAAGCATGTAATTATCAAAGATTAAAGATCAGAAGTATCGAAAAAAATTAGATGGAATAAAATTGCAAGCAGAAAAATCAATAAACTGACAACCATGGCTTTACCTCAATATATAATTAAGCCACTGTTTGATGGCTTGGCAAAAGCAAAGTTGTAAATAGTAAATTTTCTAAAAACGCGTAGTTAAAACATAGGGAAGAGTTTGGCCTGGCAAAAGTAAAGTTTTGAATGGTAAATTTTCAAACATCGCGTAGTTAAAAAGTAGGGAAGAGTTTTGGGTTGGCCACAATATTTTGTGTGTGAAGGTGGGGTTGAAATGTGAGATTGAAAACCCTGTCAAACAGGAGCTAGGATAGTTTCGTGAAAGTGTAGTGTCACTGTCGTCCAATCTAAGGTGTAGACAATAAGGCAACGTATTACTTTGTTTGAGTTGGAACATTTTCAATTGGTTTAACTTTCAATTTTAATTCCAAAAACCTCGTATATAATTCTCAAATATTTTATACGTTCAGGAAGAAAGAACAAAGCAAATAAGATCGAGACTACAACTGAGCTATAAAGATCTGAACTAAATCTCATAGATTCAAAATAAATAAGTTTAAAATCTTATGCCTATACATAATTATTCACCTACAAAACCAATCTTAGATAGGAGGTACAGAAAACTTAAAGCCAACATAAAATCTGCGCTAAAGACATCTCAGGAGCACTACGAAAATTTTCATCAGATCTAATTAGACTAATAGAAGACCACTAGATCTGTATATATTCCAAATCTATATACACTAAATCGACTCAAAGACATCATAAATAATCCCACAGCAATGAAGGGTTTACAAGACCAATGATAAATAATAGAGAAATAAATAGATCTGGGAGTGGTTTCGCCAAACAAACCTGCATATTACATTTGACGAGATCAAGAGGTGTAACGGCCATGTGAGTGAGACCGCAGCTGAGTATTCCACCTACAGTACAGGCAGCATAGAACTGTGGAGAGTACATCTCGATTTTGCCTGGCTCGCTTGGCGCCGGAATCATAAAGCTCCTGATCGGAGTCGATGAAGATGAAGGCGACGGCGTGAAACTAGGGTTCGAGTTGCTAACCATTTTGTCAAGTGCTAGTTTATTGGAAGGCAAAGAGGAAGAGTAAAGGAAACTTGGAATAAGAGATTGACGGCGAGAGTTTTCGGACAAGAAAGCCATGAGTGACTGAGTTGATTGTGAAGGAAAAGTCAAAGGCAGAGAGATCGGCGGCGAAGGAAATCAGGCGTACCGATTTCTCAGCCAGAAGGTCTCTTCCTACAGAAAGCGATATGTCCAATTCATTCATTGGCAAATGGACCTCAGTCGGCTTTATACGCGGAGCAATACAGAATTGAATTAGTCCGCCTATTGTTTTGAAATGACCATTTTGGACTTATGGTTTGATGATTTCTTTAGGAAATTGTCGCACTGATCCCTAACGTTTCGCTTTTTTGCAAATTTTGCCTTTACCATCACTTTGTGTCAATCACAATTTCAAACCTTTCAAAAATATGCACCTAAAATCTAAATGGATACAAACCATTTATTTGACCATAAGTTGTCCACAATAGTAAAATTTTAACAAATGTAATAAGAGTAAAATGGTAACTTTACAATTTTAATATAAAAAAAAATTGAAAAAGAAAAAATGGCTACTGTTCTCTCTCCCACCACATCCCACCCCAACCCACCACAATGTAACCTAACCCCTGAAAATCGTCACAATCAACACCATTATCCCAACACCGACACTAACCAACGTTGTCGCCTCAAAAGCATACCGCCAACACGTCAATCGCACCACAAACTGCCAGCACCACCATGTCAATCCCATCACAAACCATTGACACCACCATTGTGAATCCCACCACACGAAACAGAATAAATTTTTGACCCATTTATAGTAAAATGCAACACTAGACCCATTTTTAATAAAATTCTAGCAAGAACAAAATCAATTTTGACTGGCACACTGGATTAACAACATATAATCAAATAATTCAAGAAAATATATACTCATGGGCTGTATTCGAAATCCATGTCAAACCGGAACATGAACCCCAAATCTAGCCCCGACTTTCACATTCAAATAAAACTGAGCATTCGAAAAACTAGATACGACTGTTTGTGGGTTTTCATCAGGAAATTAGGTGTTCTTATGGAATGTAATGGAGAGGACGAAGGTGGGTTGGGTTGGTAAAGGAGGTGAACAATGAGTTTCTACATAATAGTTTGGAGAAAAAGATAAATATGAGGTGGGCAAGTATAGTGTATAGATGGAGGAGAAGATGTAGTGGGTTTTGGAGAGACAAGAGAGTGAGGCTTCGTAGTCGTCACCGGCAAGGAGAAGAAGAAAATGATGAAGATATGAGGGTGTGGGTTGGGTTGGGTTGGGTAGGGCAGATTATTATTTTTTAGTTTAATTGTTCTAATTGTTAACATTTGGGAAAATATAAATATACCATTTTGCTATTTTTGATTTGGTCAAAATTGATTAAATTTTGACTTTTCTGGTTAACTACGGTCTCCATCTATTTGGACCACAGGTGCATATTTTTGAAAGGTTTTACGTTGTTGGTCGCGCAAAATGAAGGTTGTGGAAAAGTTTACTAAAAAAGTGAAAGGTTATGGATCACTGCTTCAATTTTCCCTTTTTAAATTTCCTCTTCATAAAGGATCAAAATTGAAAATATGGTTTTTCTCATTTAGCCAATTTCTCTTAAGGTCTGTTTGATTGTAAAGGTGGAAAATTGGTGGAAAGAAAATGAATTCTAGGGAATTGAATTGTGTAGAAATTATTTTCCTAGAAATTGTAATTAATTGTATTTGATTGGTATAATTTTCCACGTAGAAAATGTTGAAAGTTTGGTATCCGTTTGACTTTGTTTTTTTTTATTAAAATTGTCAATTAAACACAAAAATTTCTTTTACCATTGTGTTTAGAATTTGTTTCACTTGCAAAAATTTTTTTTTAAAAAAAAATCACCATATCGAATACCATTCATTTGGCTTTGTTTTGCATGAAAATTATCAATAAAAGTGATAAATTGTTTTACCATTGGGTCTCGAATTTTTCCCAATTACCAAAAAAAATAATAATAAAAAGCTGGAAAATGAAAACCCACCTAATAGGTGGGAAAACAAATTCAACAAAAAAGAGGAAATTGTGCACATGTGAGGCAAAGTGAGAAAAATAATTTCATGAAAAGTTTTTACAATCAAACATGCCAAAACCTAGAAAATGGAAAAACAATTCCTACTTCTAGGGAAAATGTTGGTAATCAAACATAGCCTTAAAAAAATAATTATTTGAATAGTGATTTTAAAGAAAATATGTTATTAGAAAGTAGGAAATTTCTTGAATGTAAGTGCAGAATATTTTATTATGTGAATGTGTGGTTAAAAATGAATATGTAAAAAAATTCAAATAATTATTATCAAACAGGGGTTTAATGGTTGTCAAACGGGAGCTAAATGACCGCATTATAGGTTTACTAGGCCCTGATTGGTGCCCATTATTTACCCAAAAAAGAGTTTTTAATAATATTTTTAAAAGAATGTGTGGTTAAAAAGTAGTGAAAAGTTTTAGCTTTATGTGCAAAATATTTTATTGTGTGAATGTGTGATTGAAAATGATCATGTTGCAAAAAAGAGTTTTAAAACAATGGGTACCAAACGAGGCTAGATTGGATGTTTAGTTAAAATTTGAGAAAGTTAGATTTAAAGACAAGTTGGCCGATCAATTTTTATAATTTTCAAGATGCCGAATAGCACGTGAAAAGAGGCATTTTAAAGTAAAGATATTTAAAATATTTTTAAATTTAACTAACTTGCCTTTTAAATAATAAAATAAAATATGATCTTCTTCCTTGTATCCACGGTCACAAATACTATGTGATTTTCGAATTGACCCAATCTTGCCCATCAAAAGGTTCGATCCATTGATCAAGGGTTGTCAGATCTAACTTCATGGTTCAGAATTTTAGTCATTTGAGAATGTATTATTAAAAATAGGAAAGTCTGTTTTAAATATTCTAAATGATCATTAAATATATTATATTTTGCTTTTAAGATTATCGTTGAGATACTTTTTAAATATAAGATATTTGTTATGAAAAGAGAGTCAAAGAGAAGAGATAATAAAAGTTAATAAACTTGTGTAAATTATAATGAAAATCAAAATCCTATATTTATACCAGAAGAATTAGAGATACAATTTGTAATAATTTCTAGGATTGCAGTGGTACAATTGTCATTTACTAATAAACTTACCATTTACAACACTCCCCCTTGAATGACACATTACAAAATATCCGTCTCGTTAAAATCTTATTTGATAAAAACTCAATAAGACAAAAAAATAATAATAATAACGAAGGAAGGAAAAAAAGTACAGATATTTTGGAGCATTAAAGATAAATACCGCTTCATTAAAACTTTGTTAGGAAAATCCAATGGGATTAAACATAAGCGAAGGAAAAAGAGTACAGCTACTCCCCCTAATTTTGATAACTGAAAATCTTTGAGTCAACACAGTCAACCTAGTGAACTAATTTTTTGAATGTAGATGTTGGTAGTGCTTTTGTAAATAAGTTTGTCACATTGTCACTTGAACGAGTTTTTTGAACATCGATATCATCATTCTTCTGAATCTCATGTAAATAAAAGAATTTTAAAGAAATATGCTTTATCCTGTCACTTTTGATATAATCTCATTTGAGTTGTGCAATACAAGCAGTATTGTTTTCATACAAAATTGTTGAACTATTTTTTGTTGAAGTAATCCACATGATACTTGAATAAGATGGGTCGTGTTCCTCAACCATACACATTTCGCCCTTCTTCATAGAGTGTAATAATTTCAGAATGATTTTGAAGATGTTGTTGTCAAGGATTACTTCACAAATCTCCATAATATAGTTGTTCCTCCATATGTAAACATGTATCATGTTTTTGATTTAGTATTATGTGAGTTAGAGAGATAACCTGCATATACATATCCCACTAAAGCAGATACCTACTTTTGAAAATAAAATAATCCCTAATCAATAGTACCCTTTAAGTAACCAAAAAAATATGTTTAACACCATTTCAATTTTTTTGTGTTGGGGTATAATTATATCTTGTAAGGAGATTTATAAAAAAATAAAACTATATCGAGTCGAGTACAATTTGGAAGATAAATTAATATTCCAACTGAAGAACATTTTCTCCATCTTCACGTTGATGAAAATGATCATTTTTCACATCAAGTGGTCGAACAACCATAGGTGATGCTAATGGATGTGCATTATCCATATAAAAGCGTTATAATACTTTTTATGTATATGTAAATTGATGAATAAATAATCATTTTGGGAAATTTTCAATTTGCAATCTGAGACAGAATTTGGATTTTCCTAAATCTTTTATCTTAAATTCATTTTTCAAATAATTTGCAATTTTATTGAGCTCTACAGAAGTTCCAATTAAATTTAAATCATCAACATAAACTGTCGCGATTGTAAATCCAATATTTGTTTTCTTCATGAAAACACATGGGCAGACATCATCATTTTTATACCCTTCCTTCAACAAATATTCGCTAAGGCAATTATACCCTATGCGTCCGAATGGTTTCAATCAAAATAATGATCTTTACAATTTAATTGAGAACATGGTTCTTGGGCATATATAATTTGTTTCTTGTACTTTAGGTCCTTCAAGAACTTTCATATATTTGTCACTATCAAGTGAATCATACAATTAGGCAGTCATCCATAAGGCACATATCGAGCATTTGTGACAAATCAAAGTAATTAAAAATCTAAAAGTGACGTTGTCCATTACGGGAGAATATGGTTCCCCATAATCAATTCCTGGTCTTTGTGAAAAACCTTAAACTACGAGTCGGGCTTTGTATCTTTTAATTTCATTATTTTCATTTCTATTTCGTACAAAAACTCATTTGTATCCAACATGAATTACATTTTCAAGTGTTCGAACTACAAGTTCAAACACTTTTTGTTTCTCTAAGAAATTCAATTTTGCCTGTATGGCTTCTTTCCACTTTGGTCAATCATTTCTACGTTAACAGTTTTTAACAGGCTGTAGTTCAAGATCCTAATTTTGCACAATATCAAGAGCAATATTAAAGGCAAAAATATTGTCTATAACAATATTATTTATTACCATAATTTATGAGATAACAGATAATTTATTTAAGTCTCATTATTTTCGGACGCTTGTAGTTTTCAGGAACCATATTTCAATATTTGATTAATCAATCTTTTCTAACGTTACTTTTCTAAAGTTCTTAATTTGTTTTTCTTTTATATTTTTTTACAAGGTACAATGTCTTTTGAACCAACTGGTCGACCACATTTTTTTGCATATTTGAGATTCATTGCTACATTAAATTGTCCTGCAGGGACATCGATTTTTGCTGAAATATTTTCTATTGGTATACATGACATTGTGACTGTTCTTGTATCAACAAATACATCTGGTAATTGATTTGCAACTCTTTACAAATGAAATAATTTTTTTAACCCGTTGCTTATGTCACTAAGATAAATCTCAAACAATAGGTAATGTCAATGAAGGTAGTGGAGGGAAAACAGATTGAGGCAATAACTACCCGCAGTGAAGTTCAACTGCCAGAGATTAATGTAAATAGATCAGTTGCTACAAAAGAAAAAATACATACCACGGTTAAAGAATTGGGGGAATCTAAGCAAAACAAATAAGTAGAGACAAAAAGAATATCAGAGGATCCAAAGGTTAAGGAAACCGCTCATACTAAAGAATTTGTGCCACCACTACCTTTTCCACAAAGACTTTTCCACAAAGATTGCAAAAGAGTAAACTCGATGATCAATTCGAGAAGTTTCTAGATATATTGAAAAAGCTTCATATCAACATCTCATTCATCGATGAAATCCGACAAATTTTGATGTATGCAAAGTTCCTGAAGGACATGATATCTAAGAAAAGATAGCTCCCAAGAAGGGAAGAAGTGACATTGACGAGGAGAGCTGTGCAAGGCTGCAAAGTAAATTGTCACCAAAACTCAAAGACTCAGGGAGTTTCATTTTACCTATTTCATTAGGTAAGAGTTTTATTTTAATACTTTGTGTGATACAAGTGCAAGTGTAAACTTAATAACTTTATCTACTTTTAGGAAACTAGGAGTTGGGGAAGTCAAATGATCGAATGTGACGCTACAGTTGGCAAATAGAAGCATCAGATACCCATGGGGTAGTATTGAGGATGTGCTCATCAAGGTTGGGAAGCTGATATTCCTGTAAACTTCCTTGTTATGGACCTCGAAGACAACCACGACATGCCAATTATCTTAGGTCGACCATTTTTAGCAAGTCGAACTTTGATTGAAATGGAGAATGGCGAGCTGTCTGTAAGGGTGAAGGAAGCACATGAGATCTTTAAATTACATAATCCATTCAAGCAACCATTAGTCCGGAAGGAGGCCAAATAAGTTGTTGAAGAAATTCATCAAAGGTCGAAGGAGACAAAGCCTAAACGTTTGGAGAGCCTTACTAGAGAGGATAATAGAAAGTTCAAAGTTTGGAGGGGCAAAAAGAGGATGTAAATCTCAAAATTGCAAGGAGCGTGAACCACCATGATCGGTCACTCCATACAGTCTAGCTAAAGTCTATAAATTAAGCACTTGTTGGGAGATAACCCAATTTTATAACTCTTTTATTTATTTTGATTTCCATATTGCATTGCATGTAGTGTTCTTCTTGATATAGATTGCATTGGTTATATGTACGTTTCAATTCAGCTTGGAGGTCATCTTATCATTGACACTTAGCCTAGTTATAAGAAAACATTAACCGAGTCAAAGAAAGTTTTTTTTTATTCTTTTGATTGTTTTCTTCCACTCTTGATAGGTACCATGAATATTGACATCGGAAGGAGCTTAACGAAGTACAAGTTGCATTAAATTGATGAATAAGTCCTACCATTTTGCTTTTATTCCGCATCCATTATATTCTTATATTTTATGACATTGAGGATAATCTCGATTTTAAGTTTGGGGATGGGAAAACTTTTGAGTTTTTACTTTTCGTGTGTTTTGAGTCTTTGCGTGTTTATTTTTCATTATTACTTTCGTATATAATAAAAAACGAAAATTTCAAAGAAATAAATAAAAAATATATTTTCTTTTATTAGGCAGTGTGCTCGTGTGGGTTAGATAGTCTGGCCGACAATGATGATTATATTTGAGATTTTGTGTTAATTTATGAACGATGGATAAGTTGCATGTTAGATTGATTGATGTTTAACCCTACAAATTTTGATATTATACGTGCACTAGAAT
>CAIGRP010039045.1:0-25800 GCA_903798385.1 Fraxinus cuspidata
ATTTGAAATTGATAATTATTGAAATGAAATATTCTTTTTTAATGAATTAGCAAATTCTTTTTTTTTTCCTTTTAAATTTCTAATTTACAACTATTTAATTAAATAATCATTGTAAACAAATCTTTGAATATCCATTTTGAGATTGTTTAAAACGCGTTCTTTTTATTATTTTGAAAAATTATTTTCAAAAGTAAAAAAATAAAGTTTTGGCTTGATTTTAACTGAAAATCCAAAACGACTTTTTTGGCGTTTTCCGTTTTCATTGTAAATTTGTTTTTGAAAATTCGTTTCGAAAATAGGTAAGTAAACGTATTTTCAATGTTTCAAAAATTGAAAACTAAAAATGGTTTGAAAACAGCAAAGAGAACAAACCCTAACTTGTTAAGACATTGATGATAGATGTTGAAACGAAGTCAACGGAGATCAAAAACTCCAAAGAGACAAGTAGTACTTGATGAAAGTTTGATATTAGAATATAGAATCCAACTCCAAAGCCGCAATAGCCAAAAAGCCCGAAAGATTTTCTGCTAGCGACAATAATTTATCGAAAGGTAATTCAATTCACACTGGCCTTTTTGAATGCTAAATTGAAGTTGATCTTGAGAGCAAATATGGACATGGTTGTATGGAAGCACTTTGCATGGTTGGAGTAGATCTAAAAGTATCTTGTAAAGCCTTAAAATTCGATCCTAAAGTTAAACCCTAGATTCAAAAGTGAAGACCTATGAGTGCAAAATAGTACAAGGCACTAAGTTCTTAAGTGGTTAAACTCCTAGCTAATTGAATCATTCTAGAAGCAGACTATCATGTTTAGGTATGCAATCTTGTTTTAGTTCCAAAGAACAATGGCCTATTACGAATTTTTCGAACTTCAAAGATCTGAATAAAGCTTGCCTAATGGTAGTTTTCCACTTCCATGGATTAACCAACTAGTTGACACTTCTACGGCCACGAACTGCTCAATTTCATGGATGCATATTCTGGATGCAACCAAATCTTGATGTACAAATGAGGTAAAGAGCATACTTCCATCATAACTAAGTAAGGTTTATAATACTATAAAATGATGTCATTCGACTTGAAAAATGTTGGAGACACGTATAAGCAACTTGTCAACACCTGTTTATGGAAGATATAGAAAAACTGTGAAGGTATATGTCGTTGATATGTTAGTTAAAAGCCTCAAAATCTCAGATCACGTGAACATGTTGATGAAATGCTCTATAATCTTCAAAAGTAGCATATGATGCAAATCCCCTAAAGAGTACTTTCCACGAGGTGTCTAAACATTTCTAGGGTACACGGTGAACCAACGAGGAATTGAAGTAAAAGCTAAGAAGAAAGGTATATTCATTGAGATGTGATCCCCCAACAACCGCAAAGGGTACAAGCCTCACGGAGAGTAACTGCTTTGAGTAGATTCATATCAAATGCAACTGATAAGTAATTTCTATTTTTTCAGGTTATCAAAGATGGAACAATGTATGAATGAACAAACAAATGTGATGTAGCCTTTCAAACGCTAAAAGAAAACTTGGGAAAGGCCCATCTTTTGTCTAAGCCCATTCTGAAAGAAACATTGATGTTATATTAGCCATCTTTGATGTTGCCAGAAGTTCAGTTTTTGTTAGAGAAGAAAACTAGAATCCTTTCAATATTATGATATGTAAGTAAAGCCCTCCAAGATACCTAATCAATATTTCTAGAAATTGAAAAGCTATCTTTGACCTTACTTCAATTCATATAGTATAGATGATAACTTATCTTCAAAACAAGTCTTGCAAAAACCTAATGCAAGGAGATTGATGAAATGGACAATTGAGCTACGACGGTTCAATATCCATTTTAAAGTGTGAACAGCCATCAAAGGCCAAGCCGTAGATGACTTTGTGGTAAAATTTGCTGATGAAGCGAGTTTGGCCATCCTTCCAATCAAAAATTTCAACATGGAAACTGTTGATAGATGATTCTTTAGGTGAATTCGAGTCAAGAGCTGGGATCGTGCCGGTAAGCCCCCAAAGGATATAATCTCAACTGTGCACTTCGTTTGGGTTTCAAGCTATAGATAATGTGGCCGAATATGAAGCCCTCTTAATAGGACTCCATTAGAGGCATTGTGGATCAAAGGAGAGTCCCCATGGATCTAGGAGATTACTACCTATTCGAGGGACCGAAAACTTCCGGAGGTTAAGTACGGAGCCCGAAAGTTCCACTTAAAATTAGCTAGGCACAACCTACTTGACAATTTATTGTGTAATCGAGGCTATATTTTCCACTATTAAGATACATAATAAATGGTGAACTGACTATATACTTCAAGAAATTCATGAAGGAGCATAGGGAAATTACTCGGAGGGTATTGTTTAGTACCAAAAGTATTAAAGTAAGGTATCACTGGCTAACTATACGACATGATGCCTTCGAGTTTGTTCGAAGGTATGACAAATACCAAATATTTGCTAACATTGCAAGGCATCATGCACAAGAAATCATAATGTTAGCTACCCTTCGCAAAGTGGAGGATTGACTTTATTAGCCCTCTTCCTAAAGGCCAAAAAAAAAACACCAGGAAATGTGTGATGAGTTGGGCATGCATAATAACGCAAAGTTGGACAAAGAGGTTGGGACCTTGACTAGACCAATTTTTCATTAAATTTTATCAACTATTTTCTAAGTGTTTGAGCTAAGAGATTGGACATGTATTAAGTGTTTGAGCTACGAGATTGGGACCTTGACCGGACCTACTTCCACTACAACATATCAAATATTGCCCATGCATAAAAAACCGAAATCAGTCTCGAGAGGTGAAAAATCACTCCTTGCGCAAGCAGGTGCGTGCGCAACCTTGATATTTTTTTAATTTTTTTTACTTCATTGGTATACTATTCTCATCCATTTGAATACATATGATTTTTTATTATCATTTTGTGGTTCAGATCAACTATTGAATATTTGCACTTTGGTCCTCAAACTTCATAAATCATCTCTTTTCATCGATTTTCATTCATTTCTTTAAATTTCACGTTCAATCATTGAGTTTACCTAAAAAAATATATAGGAGATTAAACATAATTCATAAAAAATAATACGAAATATTTTAATTTAATAGCCAGATAATTATATAAATTACAATTATCAATCATCCCTGAAATAACGAGGTTCAACCTAACAAACACCTAGACGAATGGTGAATAGGTGTAATAAGCAAAATTAAAAAATAACAATCAGTAATTGCAACAACTTACAAATTATTGAATCTAGATGAAGTTTAATCAAATTAAACCCTCGCAGCCAATCAAGAATACAAATCAAAGCAATATAGTAAATCAACATCGAGATTTATTTACGAAGGAAAATCTTTGAAGAACTCTTCAAAAGAGAAAAAAATCCCCGAGGAACTCCTTGCCAGTAAAAGATCTACTAAAAAAGATTTGACTTATAAAATTAGTTCAAGTACAACTAAACTTTAGTAGACTTTGACCCTCAACCTATAATCCTTGAAGAACTTCTTGATCGTGTACTCTAGTACCAACTCTAGAACATTTGGACTTCATTTTCCCTCGTGGATCACCAAGAATGAACTCCTTTCTCACAAACTAGAACTCCTGTCATCTTACTAGATCTGTAGCACTCTGAAAGATATTTGGTAAAGGATTTTGTTGGTATTTGATCTTTTGTTATTTTTATATTTTGATCTTGTGGTTGGATTAAGAGAATTGTGGATTATGTAGTTGATCTTCAACAAAATATTTTCTTGAATGAATAGAGGCTCAACACACGTTTTGGATGAAATATGCCTCTGGTATTTATAATAAGAGTATTGAAGATGTTTGAGATTGTAAAAAGGCTAAAAATATGCATTTTGTAAGAAATGAAGTACTAGTGAATGAATATTTTCCTCAAATAATGAAAGTCAAACACAATGTTATTTGGACCTTTTAAACAGTATAACTCATTTATTTTTATATAACTTTTTATCCTCCTATAGCAAGCATATATTTTTATTTTTATTTTCTTTTTCAAATCTTATGTACAAACTTTTCTCCATTAAGCTTTTTTAAATGACACTTATAGCATGTTTTATGCTGATAACTCTCAAGTCAGATAACTATAGGATACCAAATTTTAGATATTCGTAGCATGCTTAATCCTTGAGTTATAGAAATTATGAAGAGAATTATAAAATGTATTACTTTTTTATTGACATAGAATTCAAATATTTTGAAGTTCGTTACTATTTTCTCACTAATATCTTCCTTAATAGTGTTGAGGGCTAAAGACTTATTTTTCTTAGATTGAAGTAGTCTAAGTTTTTAAGTTTGGAAAGATCCTATAAATTCTTCTATCTTAACTAGATCTAGGTCTTTGCATTCCTCAATAGACGTGACCTTATGTCTAAATCTTTCAGGTACAGATCTTAGAACTTTCCTAACAATTTTTGTCTCCAGAATTCGTTTACTTAGGTTGAAAATAAAATTCTCACTGTCATTTAGTTTTGTACTGAACTCATACAACGACTCATCATCTTTCATTCTAATTTTCTCCAACCTAGTAGTCAACATTTGTAGTTTAAAGTTTTTCACGATATCAGTTCCCTCTTGTGCTATTTCAAAAATATCACAAACTTCTTAACAGTCACACACATAGACATTCGTTTAAACTCTTTCGGAGAAATAGCTATAAAGATGGCATGGACATATCTAATATTCAAATTACACTCAGTTAACTCATCCTTAGTCCAAGTAGAAATATATATAGGAATAACTATACTAGCAACACATATAGATTGGGCTGTCCAACCCGTTTCTACACTCATCCAAACTCTCTCCTCCATAGATTTTAAGAAAGCTCTCAACCAAACCTTCCATTAAGCACTATTGCTTCCATCAAAGTACAGAAAAACAAATAATGACCGACTCATCTGACAATCTCGAGTCAAGAATTGAAATAAAGCTAATACCAATTGAAAAAACGAAGTTCGATCCATTTAACATTTAGAAAGAGGATGAATAGGTGTGATATGCAAAATTTAAAAATTAACAATCAATAATTGCAACAAGTCACAAACTATTGAATCTAGATGAAGTTTAATCAAATTAAACTCTCGCAATCAATTAGGTATACAAATCAAAGCATTAAAATAAATCAACACCGAGATTTGTGTACGAAGGAAAATCCCTTCAAGAGATAAATAACGTATGGGCACTTCTTGCTGGTAAAAGATTTACTAGAAAATATGACTTACAAAATTGATCCAGACATAAGTAAATTTTAGTAGACTCTGAACGCTAAACAGTAATCTTCTTACAACTTATCGATTGTACACTCCTGTACCAGTTTCGAAATATCTGGACTTCATTTTTACTGGTGGATCACCAAGAACTAACTCGTTCTTCACAAATTGGAATTCCAATCACCTCTCCAAATCTTTAGAACTCTGAAGACTATTTGGTGTTATGATTTTGTAGTTGAGTCAAGAGAACTATGGATTATGAAATTGATCTTCAACAAAGTGTTCTCTTGAATGAATAAAGGCTCAACACGAGTTTTGGAAGAAATATACATTGGGTATTTATAATATATAGTATTTAAGGTTGTTTGGGATTGTAAAAGGACTAAAAATCCCAATCTAGGATTTGTCCAGATGCACAGATCCCTCGAGGGACCCACGTGCACCCAAAAGGCGGTCACAATCAGTTAAAATCGCTTGAGCGCCCTTCGGCCGGATATCAGCTCTCTTTGAGCAGCTATCAGTATTGTTGACATATCTTTCTCACCTAATATCCTATAGAGGTAATTCAGGATGTTTTTAAAAGATAACTCAAAAGGTTACAATTATTCTAAAAATAACATTTTTCCAATTTGAATGTTATCTATGCGAAAAATGGGTTGCAAAAAATATTTTCCATTCATGCACTAGCTATATTCTTTTTTAAGTTTTCTTTTTGGGATTTTCGATAAATGACCTCATTGAGATCTTTTATATGGTAGTTTTACTCATAAATCTTGACAGTTTTTTTTTCTTTTTTTATCCAATGATTAGTGTAATGCCACTCTTTGACCACACATTCTAAAAAATCGACTTCCAGCTAAAATTTTTACCTAATTTTCATCTCATTAGCCTTGGACAACCCACATAATAATTTACACACACAAAATCACCATTCATTCCAATATCTCCATATAAGAGTTCAATCATCCTTAACTTTACTAAATTTTGTTTTATAATATTATAGTTTTATTTTTATTTTTTTTTGGATTTAACATCTAAGGTCCACTATTTCTACCTATCAAGTATGAATCAAGTCATTTCTTTACGAGGTAAAACTTAATTTACGTGCTCAATTAATTTCAAATTTCACATGGATAAGCAAAAATTAATCTAAGCATACAACTTATTCATAATTCATAAACTATCGCATAGTTCTAAGTATATTTATCATTAATGGCAATGTTACCTAACCCACACAAGCAAGCAACCTACAAAACAAACTAAAGAGAGAATATTTTTGAAATCAAATCTTCTACTTTTTTTTTCATTTATAAAATAAAGCAAAAAATTTCATACCAGCACACAAAAGCATTAAAAACTCAATATTTTCTCACCCATAAACTTAAATCAGTATCGTCAAGTAAAATAAAAGGAAAAATAAGGAAATAAGAGACTCCCCAGATGTATGTTTGAAAGTGGAGACTGATTTGGAACGAAACTTTCGAGCTAAATGATACACTTTGGCAATGTCTTTTTCCTTTTTCAGTGTTGATTTGTGTGTTTTTAGTTGTCATGTTCCTATAAAAATAAAGAGAATTCAATCATTGATAATATGGAACAATTCATATTAAACTCAAACACATCACAACCAATAGGGCAAAATGGGGATGAAGACACCTAAATTACTACCTTGCACACAAAAGCAATAAAAATTGTCTAACCTTATTATGTAGGAAGCCTAATAAATAAAAAGGAAAGAAAGTAGTATTGCTTCTCAATAAGCACTTATTTATAGTCATTAGCTTTACATTAAAAATCTGTATCATGGAATTCTAAAGAAATCTTTTGATCCCTCGCTCAATTTGCTTCTTTTCACTTTGCTCCACTTTTCCTTGATTCTCCATTCTTTACCTTGCCCCTTTTCAATATGGTATGAATTGCTCATTCTATCTGATTCAAACTCAACTATGTAGATTTCTACTTCCTCCCCGAGCTTAATCACAAATTCAATTATTGGACAATTAATGAAGTCAAAAGAATGTGTGTTAATTCCATATTCATTTGTTATCACTTCTTTGTTTGGTTCCTTTATAATTACTTTGACATCCGCTTTATGCACTTCTTCAATAGCTTATATCTCCTCAAGTCGATTGATCGGTTCACAATCTAAATCCATGGACAATGGCAAGTCTTTCTTTTCAATTTTCTCAAGTGGACTATATCCCTACATTTTAAATTCACTCCAATATATGTCATCTTCCACAAGCATATTGCTTTCATCCAAATTGGCATGCATTCATTATAATATTTTATGAGTACATTCTCATTCAACATGGGATGACCATTTCCCATAGGTATGATGTTCTCATCCCAATCGTCAATTATATAATCCCCTCAAGCATACAACTTTCATCAGATTTTTCAAGTGCTTGTTTTTGACATCTTAGACATTTTCTAAAATGCAGAAGTTTTAACCTAAGAGAGTCAGTACATATATACAACAGTACCTACTAGAATGTATCTCATAACATAGCTCACAATATATATCACCTACAAGCATATCCTTATCATCCACATTAGGATTAATAATTGTAAAAGTTTTGCTCATTTGCTATTGTCAGAATCATGACAATAGCAATTACGAATCAATAAATTCAGTTTAAATACTTTATTCATCTACAACTGCTCCAAAAGTTTATTTGGATAAATCCCAAAACAAAGGATTCTGAATGAACTAATCAAATGGATCGTACACGCTATACTCGCAAGGATAATAATTGGTGCATAACCATCAAGAAATAAAACAACGACTATAATTATAGCAATGCTCATTCAAAGATGATGCATGCATCAGTATTTAATGCAGTGTAGCCTCTTTACTCACTGGTGCACGCACCTAAAATTGCCATTTAGAGTTGACATGACTCCTATTAAAGTAAGAAAATGATCAAATTGAACGGTTCTCCATTTGTTACAAATATTTAGACTCGAACTCAAAAGTTTGGATATGTTGGTTTGGGCGGCCTCTCTTATTTTCTGTGTTGGGCCTTGCAGTGTTGATTGGGCCACCGGTTTGCTATTTTATTTTTAATGGTGTAATCTTGGCTTTACACTTGGCACATCTTGGACCATTGAATGAAGTAATTGGGGGTTGCCATTTTCTAGACTCTTCAATTGACTTATTGGATTCCTTCACTTTCTAGGGTTATCTCTTCTTCTCTTTCGAGCGTCTTCTCTCTGGTTCAGTTTGTGAGATCTTTTGGTTATGATCTTTGTAATATTTTAGTTATTCTTGAGTGTATTGTGTATACACTAGTGTAGTGGAGTGAATACTTGTTTATGAGAGGCTAAAGGAAAACTTAGTGAAGAAATATTTCTTCATACATTTGTTTTTCTGTACTTTGTGATTCTTAGTGGTTTCGAGTTATATCTACAAAGTAGATATTCAATGGGTGAGTAGGCTTTAAGCCCAAAAGGGTGAAAATTCCTTTGCGTTATTTCATTTCTGCAATTGACTTTCTGGTTTCTTGGTTTNTATATCTACAAAGTAGATATTCAATGGGTGAGTAGGCTTTAAGCCCAAAAGGGTGAAAATTCCTTTGCGTTATTTCATTTCTGCAATTGACTTTCTGGTTTCTTGGTTTGTTTGTGAAACTTTGATTCTGAGACCAACAAGTGGTATCAGAGCATCCTTTAAAGGGAATTAGGGTTTACGTTTGAAACGACTTGCAGATTTGAATGGTTTTTATTTTTTATTTTTCTTTTTCCAAAATCTTTGATTTTTCAAAATAAAATGATGGTTTTCTGAAACTGTGTGTCTTATTGTTATATGATCCAATTCTTGATTGGATCCCTTTGAAAACCATTTTTATTCTTCTGTTCCTTAGTGGTTGTTGATCAAGTTTTTTTTTAATACTCTTTTTTCTATGTGAAAAACAATTTTTTTGGTTCTGATCCTTGGTATCTTGATTCTTCTATTGAGTTCTTGGTGGTTCTTGGTTGTAACTCGCTACTGAATTGAAGTTCTTTGTGAACTCGTACTGAGTGACTGTGAGTTGAGTTGACTCACTGTGTTCTTGCTGGTTTTACCTGACTCACTCCTGGTAATACTGAGTTGATGTGACTTATTAGTTCCTAATACTCCAATCTGGGAAACTGATCTGGTTCTGGTATTTTTCCATACACTCCTTCTTCACTAAAACATTGAGGTTTCAGCTCTGGTATAATCTCTGAACTTTTTTTTTCTGATTTTTTAGTACGATCATTAAACTGCTTTCTCTGTTTTAATCTGGTTATTAAGGTAATTAATCCTCATCTGCTTTCCTTTGTCCAATTTTTCATTGAGGACTTGGGAATCTAAGGGAGTAGGGGATTACAGGGTTATCACCCCTTAAACTTGTTAAACTGACAATACTGTTCGATATACCTATGCTTACTGATCACATACTACCTTTGCTATTGTTCTTTATTATATTGTCTATATTTGTTGCATTTTGTGTGAAAGATAAACTTGAATTTGTAGTGAATCTATTTGCGATCATGTCTACTACACATAAATTTCAAATAGAGATTTGGAGAGTGTCTGGAGATTTTAGTTTGTGGCGTCAGAAAATTGGGGCTATGCTGTTACAACATAGATGTGCTGCTGCTATTTATGTTTCTTAGCCTGTTGAATTTAGTGTTTATAGGAGACAGGAGCTAGATGAGATTGTCTGGAGTTCTATATTTCTTTACTTGTCTGATACTGTAATTAGAAAGGTTGGAGAAACCACTAATACTCAGGGTCTTTGGGCTAAACTTGAATCTCTTTGGCTACCTATAACCATGCCAAATAAATGATGTCTCCTAATACAATTCTCTAATTTCATATTTAACGCCTCCTCCAATCTGGAAGAAAACATTGATAAATTCACCAAATTGGTTCAAGAAATAACAGATTGTGATGAAGAACTATATGAGGATCAACAAGTTGTTAGTTTGTTAAATACCTTAGGTGATAGATACAGAGAACTAAGAAATGCCTTAGAGTATGGAAGAACTGAACTTACAATTGACATTGTGATATCATCTCTAAGGAACAGAGAACTGGTATTGGAAACTGAAGTTAAAGATTCTAAATTTGGAGAAGGTTTGAATGTAAGGGAAAAAGTAAATCAGAACAAGAAAGGAAAATAATGCAATTACAATTCTCTTAAGAAAGGAAAATCACAATTTCCTAAATTCAGAAATCAATCAATCAAAATCAAAAATGTAAGATAGAAAATGTTATTATTGTGGCAAGACTGGACTTCTCATAAAAGATTGCTTTAAGAAGATATCTGATATGAAAGCTAAACTCAATACAGATAGGTCTGCAGACATTATTTACAGTAATGAATCTGAAATATAAGGTGTTGTCCTTATTACATCAACTAAAAGAAATTTCAAGGAATGGGTTCTTGACTCTGGAAGTTCTTTCCATATGTATCCTGTTAAATAGTGGTTTCTGACTTTAATAATCTTAGTAGTGGTCAAGTTCAAATGGGAAACAATATGATATGTCAAATTAAAGGAGTTGGTAACCTTATAATGATCAAATTCTTGAATTATTTCAGACCAGATATGTTCCTAATTTTCAAAGAAACTTGATCTCTTTGGGACAACTGGATGATGAATATGAAATAAAAATTCACAAAGATCTTACCAAAATAAGTCTTAACTCAAAAGAGATTATTTCTTCTCCTAGATCCAATGGGATCTTCATACTGCAAGTTGAACCTCTAGTTGGTAATAGCTATGCAACTGTGAAGACTCCTACTGATAAAGCCTTGATTTGACATAGGAGACTAGGCCATAAAAAGGGATTGATGATTTTGAATAACCTGAAATGTTTTGGAAAGGATGACATTGAAAGTCTTAAATTTTGTAAAGATTGTGTTGTTGGAAAACAAACTAAACTACCTTTCAAACTGGATTTCACAAATCCACCTCTATTCTTGAGTATCTACATGCAGACATGTCGGGGGCTGCTTCTATAAATATCTTAAGTGGCTTCAAATTTTACTTATTATTTTTGGATGACTTTTCAAGAAAAATTTGGACTTTTCTTTTGAAGAATAAATCTGATACTTTTCAAAATTTCAGACAATTGAAACTTATGATTAAAAATCAAACTAATAAGAAGATAAAAGCACTTAGAACAGATAATGGTTTGAAATTCTATGATCATGAGTTTGATTCTTTTTGTAAAGAATGTGGGATTTTAAGACATAGAACTGTAACATACACTCCTCAGCAAAATAGTATTATTGAGAGAATGAATAGTTGGAATAACCTTTTACACTCTACATACATAATTTAGTTCTAATCTTCCAAAAATTTTCTGGGGAGAAGCCCTAAAAACTGCTACTTATCTTATCAGAATTCCTTCAAGTGCTATTGATTTTCAAATTCCTGAACACTTATGGTCTGGAGAGTCTCAAAACTATTTCAAACTTAAGGTTTTTGGTTATGCTGCTTATGCTCATCAAGAAGCAGGCAAACTAGAACTCAGGTCTCAAAAATGTGTTTTTCTGGGTTATGGAGAAAAAACTAAAGGTTAGAGACTTTGGGTAAGAGAGAAAAATGGTTATAGAGTCATTATCAGCAGATATTTTATTTTTGATAAAAATCACTTTCCCTGTAAATCCTCCTCAAGTTAGAACATTGAACATCCTACCTTTGTTAAATAAACAGTGCTGGGAATCAAGAACAGTGTCAAACTGAACCTGAAAATTTGATTGAGGTCCTCAGATGAGTTAGACTTTGATTAAAGTCTCAAAATGAATCTGAAACTAAAGAAATTTTTCAAGATACTTATCTGGAAAATTACCAATTGGTCAGGGATAGGGGTAGAAGAATTAAGATACCTTCTACCAGAATTAATAAAGATGAATTTGTCACCTTTTATTCTGAGTTGGAATATGTTAATTCTGAACATGTAACATTTGAAGAGGCTATTAACAGCAAAGAGTCTAAACTTTGGCTGGAAGCCATACAAGAAGAAATGGATTCTTTACTTAAAAACAAGACATGGGTCCTTGTTGATATACCTAAGTATCAAAAGATTGTTGATTGTAAATGAGTTTATAAGATTAAAGAAGATGAAGCAAATACCTTGGGAAAAAGATATAAAGCCAGACTTGTAGCAAAGGTTTTACACAAAGAGAGGGTATTGATTACAATGAAATTTCTCACATGTTGCTAAATACACTTCAATCAGAATCTTACTAGCATTAACAGCTCGCTTTAACTGGGAATTATATCAGCTTGATGTTAAGAGTGCTTTTCTAAATGGTGATCTTGAAGAAACCATTTATATGCATCAGCCAAAAGGTTTTGATTTAAAATCAAAATCTGAACAGGTTTGTTTGTTAAAGAAATCTCTCTCTGGCCTAAAACAGGCTCCAAAGCAATGATATAAAAGATTCTTCTCTTATGTTCAGAACTTGGATTCTCTAAAAGTAATTTTGATTCCTGTTTTTTCTTTAAAGGGTCAGGATGACCTGAATCTGTTTATGTCTTGTTATATGTTGATAATATGTTTCTTACCTGTCAAAATAGATCTAAAATTGACTTTGTTAAAAATAAACTTAAAACTGAATTTGAAATGAAAGATCTAGGGCAAGCTAAGAAAATTGTAGGAATGAAAATTAAAAGGGATAGGAAAAACTGTGTTTTGTATGTGAATCAAAGTTCTTACGTGAAAAAATTACTTGAAAATTTTGCTATGACTGAATGCAAATATGTAACTCTACCTATTGCAAACCATTTTAAACTTTCTAGTGAGCAATCACCTAAAACTGTTGATGAATATGATAGAATGTGTAAAATACCTTATGCTAATGATGTTGGCTCTATTATGTACCTTATGATATGCACCAGACCTAACCTAGCTCATGGAATAAGTATCCTCAGTAGATTTATGGCTAATCCTGGTGATGGCTGGCTATTAAATGGATGATAAGGTAGTTAAAGGGTTCAACTGATTTGGGCTTAAAATTTCAAAAATGTAATGACGGTGTTACCCTAAAGGGATACACAGATTCTGACTTTGCAGATGATTTAGATAAAAAAATATATATCTATATCTTCCTATGTTTTTACTCTTGGTGATGGACAATTGCAAAATATTGTTGCACTCTCTTCCACGGAAGCTAAATATATTGCAGCTTGTGATGTTGTTAAAAAGGAACTATGGTTGAGAGGTCTTTTAAATGAATTTGATTTTGTAAATGAAGTAGTTAGGATTTATATTGATAATCAAAGTGCTATTCACTTAAGTAGAAATCCTGTTTTTCATGATAAGACTAAACATGTTGACATTAAATTTCGTTTTGTTAGAAATATGTCTGAAAAGGGTTTAATTAATTTAGTCAAAATTCCAACTAAATTCAATCCTGCTGGTTTTGGCACTAAGGTGTTGCCTTTGAAAATTCAGAAAATATTTGAAAATGTTGAATATGGTTTGAAGGAAATGAATTCTATTAAGTCTTACATCTGCTTATTTTTTGCTTTATCCAAATCTAATTGTTGTTTCTTTTACAAGTATTTAGAGCAGAAATTTAGTTTGAATCCAAAAAAAGAACACTCAGAACAGTTTGGCAAGGTGGAGATTGTTGGTTTGGGCTGCCTCTTTTATTTTCTGTGTTGGGCCTTGCTGTGTTGATTGGACCACAGGTTTGCTGTTTTATTTTTAATGAATTAATCTTGACTTTACACTTGGCACATCTTGGACCGTTGAATAAAGTATTTGGGGGGTTACTTTTATAACCCATTTTGTAGACTCTTCGATTGACTTCTTGGATTCCTTCACTTTCTAGGGTTTTCTCCTCTTCTCTTTCGAGCATCTTCTCTTTAGTTTAGTTCGTAAGATCTTTTGGTTATAATCTTTGAATATCTTAGTAATATTCTTAAGTGTATTGTGTATACACTAGTGTAGTGTAGTGTAGTGAATACTTGTATATGAGAGGCTAAAGGAAAACTTAGTGAACATTTGTTGTACTGTACTTTGTGATTCTTAGTGGATTCGAGTTATATCTACAAAGTAGATGCTCAACGGGTGAGTACGCTTTAAGCTGAACATCTGGGCCCAAAAGAGGGAAAATTCTTTTTTGTTATTTCATTTCTGCAATTTTCTTTCTGGTTTCTTGATTTGTTTGTGAAACTTCGATTCTGATACCAACATGATAACCTCATTTAAATCTAAGCAACAAGCAATGATAACTTCGTTTTGAAGTCAAAACTGCTACAGCCATTCGAAAGCTTATTTTAAAAAAAAAATAATAATAATAATAATAACAACAACAACAACTACTACTCTAAGTCCTTGACCTAATATAAATAGTTAGGCTAGGATTTGGGAGACAATTGTTACATTGTGAATCTACATGGCATAAATGGTCCTACATGGACAAAAGATGGGACATGTGTAAAATCAAAATGATGTTATTATGGAGAAGGCTCAAAATCGCTTAATCTAGTGGTACAAGACTCTTCCATTATTATTGCACCAGACGGGAAGTTTAGTTTAGTTTAAGTGTTTTTCATTATTTTTTTTCAAACTTTATTATTAGGCTAAATTTTGTTATTAAATACTAATTTAATTATACTTTAAATGTTTGGGTCTATCACTAATTTATTTATTTTTTTATTTTAGGATCAATCCAACGCACGAAAGATTGATAATCTCAGTTAGAATAGAAATCCAATTCTTATCTAATTTGTGATGGTGCACAGTTGTGATAATTTAACTGCATATCAACTCAATCTGTGAATGTTTTTCACTATAAATACATAATGCAAGAAGTCAGAGTAATCCCCATAGAATATATATACTTACACGGCAGAATACCATAGAATAAATATATTTATACATATACAATATAAAGCAATTGTTTCCGTCTACAGCTGGAGAATTTGAAAAAGTTTTGGGAACGTGCATCCATAATCTATTTAAAATATAAAAATATATATATATATATTCTCTTGATCTATTAAGGTAAAATACTTTTTTGCAAGTAGTTCATTTTTTTATACTTTTATATTCAATAATTTATGCATGAAGTGATAGTGGACTTTCGGATTCTTTATTAAGAGATATGAAATCTTTCGAGAATTTAAGACCTAAGTGGATGTGTAGCTTGATCACCGATATACTCCATAAGAGAAGAGTGGCATGAACTGTTTATTTTATTATTATATAATTGTATATGAAAATTGCACGTATCTTTGTGGGTATTTTTAAATACTCACTCTTATAAAAAATTTCTAGGTTGGTTCGAGTCGATTGAAATTGTGGCAAGATGGTGATGCGGGCTACTACGAGGATCGAAGGAAAAATATATTAAGTTTTTTTTTTCAATTTATTAGTTTAGTTTGTTCAGAAACATATTATTTAATTAGTTAGGCAATTATGTTTTTTTAAAGATACAATTTCCATATTTTAATTTAATTTTATGAATATTTCAGTTATTTTTTTATAAAGAAATTTATTCCACCGTTCTACATCTAATGTAAAAAAAAAGGTAAGTTTTTTCTTGGTAGCGCTCCAAGGTAGGGTTGGCAACGGGACGGGCCCCCCGCCCCCCGCCACTCAACCCCGTTTGTTTTTTTTTTATTATTATTTTCAGTTAATTAAATTTTTTTTATGTAGTTAATTAATTTTTTTTTTATTCTTCACAGGCAGGGCACCCCCGCCCCGTCCCGTGACCCGAGTGCCCTGCTCCACCAACCAGTTTGGGACGGGTTTTTTTGCCCCATTCGGAGCGGGGCGGGGCGAGTTTTTTTTGCCAACCCTACTCCAAGGTTTATGAAAATTTGGAGGGTTACATGGGGCAGTCACCACTAGAAAACTCCTCATTGGAGCTCCGATGGTCGAAGAAAGATCTAGAGGGATAACTAAGAAAAGTGGTTATTGAGGATTTATTGGCTTGCACTTTTTAAGGTTAACACTATGTTAACTACCTTATCTAAAAGTTTGAACTATCATATAATGACCAGTTATTTAAATCATCTTCTGCAAAGTAACTGACTATGTAGCATGTAAATCCTATCTATACCTATATATCTAACATAATCATATCTTATAAAAGATGATAAACAGTATTCTACCTAGCTAAGGATCAACTTCGAATTATTCTCATCGTGAAATGAATGTTAATTCTCCCAACCAATCTTCTAGTACTCAACCTGGTAAGAAAAGGGCAATTGCGTTCAATTTCGTGTAGTTCTTCTCCTGTGTTGGTACTAGAAAAGTAAGACCGACCTATAATAATGAATATTTAGATTGCAAGTAATCTTTTATAGTGAGATAATTAACAACTTCATCTAAGAATTTAAATTTTTAGAAACGAATCATATTTATTTACTTAACTCGTGTCTTCAACATGCTCTCACGGGCACACAAAATTCATTATTTAACAAATATCTGACACATACACAATTTTCCATAAATGGATGCAGCAAGACTTGAACTAACGTATTTTTCATGCCTCCAATGCCATGTTAATGTTACATCTAACAACTTAAAACATGTGTTTATATAACAAAATAACAAAAGAATGAAGATATTATATTCTTCCTCCTTAAAGTTGTTAACAAATTACAAATACTACTTTTCTACATCATATAACTATAGGCTGCATCTGTATGTCTTTTTCATCCATACTATTTTCTCTCCTACTATACAGAAATGTGGACTCCAAATGAAAGTTTACCTATAACATTAAATACAGACATTAATACATCATTTTGTAATTCAAATTCTGTATGTCTTTGCTTCTACATAGCCTCCAAGATTGACTTTTCTAGGTATAAGATTGAAAGATTTGTAGGGGCCAAAATAGGTTGCATAAACTGTAATTAAAAGCAAGGCTCCTCAGAGTTGGAATTGTCAATGCTGCAACTTGTAGGAGTAGGATCTGCTCTTATCGTGGTGCTTTGAATGAATGCTACCATCTGCACAAACACAAAACTTCATTAGAATAAATTTTTAGTTGAACTACATATATTCATGCATCAAAATTTTACCTAACCCGCACGCACTTCTCCCCAATAATTTACAACAAGAGGTGTAAATTGAGTTGGGCTCAGCTAGTTTCAAGATGGCCAGCCCCCCGTTTTTTAGGCATACCGAGATATTAAAATTATTTGGGCAGTGTGGGGCATGTCAGGTTGATTGACTTTTACGTTTTTGCATAACTATTCTTTTCTTTTTTTCCCTTTTACATACAGGTCTGTTTGGACCAGCATAATAAGTTTTCAACGAGGTTCTATTGTTTTATACGTGAGGGATTGGCCAGTCACTTTTTGATGTACGCCTAAAATGTTCATAAGACAAAGTTCTTTTTCCACTAGGCTGGCCTATGAGCAGTACTTCTCTTTTCTTCAGTCAACAGGTTCTAATGGGATCTTGGCGATGCAATTAGGATCTACTTGGAATAAAAACCTCGATGCCTAGGTCATGTCTACTCTAAACTGATTTACAACCATTATTGAACTCACTAACACAATGGGACTGCTGATCTACACAGCCCATCACAGAAGGTCCATGCCCGGGCCAGCACTTTTCACCTGCCGGGTGGCCCAGCACATTTTTCAGGTGAAACCCTGTTCTGGAAATGTACTGATCTCTTCTCCTTCATTTGATTATCAAATTTATAAAAAAAATTAATCCCAAAATCTTATGAAAGCGTATCATGGATCCTCTCAAGGACTTTCTCATAAAGGAACCAAGCGTAAATACGGTGGAACAAGCGTACAGTTTCACCACTACAACGAAAGAACAACAACTGAACTATTCCATTGCCAAGATTAATCCAGTCGAAATGTGAAGTAGATTTCCCCTTTGTTAAAATGCATCAAGAGCATGGACTATACTCGATTGTTTATTAAAATCGAGGAAGAAATCGAGTTCTATTCCATGATTCTCCATTGCAATTTGTTCTCTTGGAGAATGAAACTACCTTCTAGAATGTTTGGTTAGGTAGAATAGACAGTAGTGCTAGACTATATTAAAGAAGAAAAATAGTCTAAAAATTTTGTTTATTGTAATGTCGAATATCATCTAACTCTATGTACCAAAACATGCACATCCTGCATGTTCGTTATGCTGGGTTCAACACTAATATATTAATTAGTGAAGAATACTAAATTAAATATTGTGTGCAATACCGTCCACTATTGGGGGTACTAAACATGCCATTTATGTAATAAAAGAAGTAACAGAAATAATCCAGAGCTGAGTATCTGCAGGAAGAAGCACTTACCGCAGCAAAGCCAGAGCACATAATACTGAATCCTGGAAAATGAAATGGTGCACTATCTGACAGAAACAAAGCTGGAAAAAAAAAAAAAAGGAAAACAAGCAGGTTACCAGATTAAAATGAGTTCGAGGCTTTGATTGATTTGGGAAAATAATGGTTCTTCTTACCTGTTAAAGGGCTGAAAGCAAGTGGAGACACAATGTTAGCAAAGGAACAGATGCCTGTAATGCACCCTTGAGCCTTTCCCTGAAAGGAAAAAAATTGTCAAAATCAGCACCCTCTGAAAGGTCTAAAGAAGAAGTTTAAACCACAATTCAAAAGTAATAATTGCTGTGTATTCAATAATACAATGACAAATTAAGCCTTATTCTCGATAAATTTGGGTCATCCAGTCTAAAGATTAAGTTTAAACCACAATTCAAAAGTAATAATTGCTGTGTATTCAATAATAAAATGACAAATTAAGCCTTATTCTCGATAAATTTGGGTCATCCAATGAGTCGGCACCTCAATCAATTCATTGCTAGATCTACTAGAAAATCTAAAGCAACAAGATATACAGCAACTGCAACGAGCCATGTTTGATTTATTTGCATAACAGGTGTGGCGGCGACACTTTAGGTTAGCATAAAACATGTCCCCAGCTACTTAAGTCATTCTTCCCATAATTTATCGTCAATCTACACTACCTGTATTTATTGGCATATATTTTTCAATTCTTATATAATCTATTTTAATATGACCACACACATCGTAGCAACCTCATTTCTGCTACGTTGATCATTTTATGGACAATTTTGTCATTTATCAGTGCAACACTCAGAACCATAAAGCATAGCACATCAAGATAACATAATAGCGATATTTCCAAATTCACCTGTTCACTGGGTCCAATTTGTTTGGAAGCAATGCTCCTTAACTGCAAAATGCAAAGCACGATTAAAATTAATGTTTAAATCCATGCCCAAGACCTGTGCTACAAGAAACAAAGAACTTACACATGGCATTGCGAAAGTAGCCACAACAGAGATCATGGCAGCAGCATAAGGAACCTGCAGATTTAGAATCAGCAGCATTACAGTATGTTCCATTTGATATTTGCTTCTCTAGAGAAGAAGAGAGGCTAGGAATAGAAGTGTTCGAAACAGGGGTGGCAAGCAATGGTCTTGACTCTCGAAATTTACATGATTTGTGTAGATGAGATAGCATAATGTGAAAAATAAAATTTATTGAAATTCGAAGGAGTGGTCGAGTAAGAACATACCCAGGGTGCCCATGCCGCGCTGTAAAGAACCATCTGCATTGAAAGTATCAGAATAGTTCATCAAGAGTGCAGTAGTACTACAAGTTTATTGATTAAATCGTCATACCCAAATCCTAGAGCAATAATGAACAAAAAAATTGGAAACATAACACATAAATTTATAGCAGTTTACCCTCGATGTGATAGCTACATTCACTTGCTGCTTAATATTTTTCACTATAATGAAGGAGATTACAAATGTTTTAACAAACCTCTCTGTCTTGGCTACACGAAAAGGCCCCAAAAAACCCCTTTTATATATAATAGGAATTATAGGTCGATCCACGTTCGAGGGCAAAAGTATATAATAAAATAAGGTTCCACAAAATCCAACATACAAGGTGTAACCTTTATTAGGAAATGGTAATTTACTTACATTAGCACAGCTAAAAAAGAGCCCAATTGAAAGCATCTTCTCTTCTCCCAATAGAGGAGTTAATATGGGCATGAGAATCAGCTGCAAGAGTTCAAAACCGAACACAAAAACCAAATATGTATAAGAACTTGAATATACATACATAACATCTCATACTACTGCAAAGGAAGGCTAATGACCTGTGAAATTGACCCTGCTATCCCAGCGATTATCATCAGATCAGCGAATTCATCTTTGTTGAAGTGAAATTGAGCCTTCAAGTAGTACTGTGTAGAAGTTAAAAGAAAAACAGGCCATTATAAATCCATTTCTAATTTCCAAAAAAGAATACTATCACTTGAAAATCAGGCGATTCAGACTTCAAAATAAGACAACCATTGACAAATTATCAGTAACTGCTCAGAGTGGAGACATATGACATCTTTCATCTTTAAACTGATCAAATTATTTCTAAGCTTCAAACTTTTCCAATATCGTATGGCTGCAAACGTACAGTTCTTTTGCATTTTGTCTAGTCTCAAGCATTAAACAACTTTGAAATTCATGGAAAAGAATGAAAGAAACATACATTTAAAGAAGCACTAATGCCAACATCTGCAACCGTGATGAAGAATGCAACAGCAGCTGCTTTTGAAAATGTCGAGCTGCACAATGATAATGAAGAAGATAAAAAAATATCAAAATAAATATAATGAATCGTCTCTCAATGACAATCAAATCTCTTCCTCTTGTTCAAGTTCAAAACTTTTTCCCAATTTTTACATTTAAAAAATTGTCTTCCACCAATATCCCCCACCATATTATATATTTTTGACACAATCCAAATTGAACAAACAAAATGTTGAATTGAATGTTACCCCGTCTTCAATGAGGGTATTACTCATTTTTGTACTTGTAGTTTCAATTTTCAATTATTTCTTTAATTAGAAAAAATGAACCACCCTCCCCACCGTCAAGACCCTTGTGCCAGTTCATATGGGCATTTAGGTATTGGACAAGTTTTTGGACAAAAGCCATGGACACACCTGAAAATCCTTCAAAAGGAATCAATTACGAAAACAGATCCAATCTTTAGCATGAGTAAATTTGGCTAACCTAGTCCTTAGCAAGCAAATGGTATCATCCACTGAAGGCAGATTCTTGAATAACTGCCACTTTTTTGTGGGTGCCTTTTCCAAAAGACAAGTAGTCTCTGTGTTCTTTGCACAAATTCTGTTGTTCGTCATCGACTCGGGAAGGAACACTCTCATGTACACCAGTGATATCACTGCCATTGATGCAGCAACCTATACACAGCCAACATATAAAGAGTTACATGAAAAAGGAATCCTTATAACTTGATTATATTTATTTTTATGAATACAAATTAATTATCTTAGCGTCCTCTTCAAATACAAAAATAGACTGTCAAATTAAGCGATGAGGGAATAAAACCCCATCTAATTTACATACCAAATGCATATTCCTGAGTTATCTGGTCAATTATCTCTCTCTATACAAATTATATAGTCATTTCTCCCGGGAAATACCCAGTTCCATTTTTACAATTACGAGCACACTCCAACATCTCCAAAGTTGCTTTTAAAGATCATTGGCGGTTAACAAACTTTAACAGCAATATTTATAAAATATCACTGAGATTTGTCATAATTGTTAAGTAATAAGGCAAAATTTCTAGAACACCATTATTTAAAAACATGATATCAGTATTGTATGATCAATACAATAGGATACGATGGTGTGTACCTATATATTTATATAGTTTGAGGAATAATCCAATGTCGGCTTGAATTCTTGAAGATGAAAGTTATGAATAAATAAGGATTTGATTTACTCCTACACCTTTTAATATGGTAACTATCTTAGCCCATAATGCTCAACGAGCCATTTAATCGGTCTAGAAGCTCAAAAGAGCCATTGGACTTCAAGATTGGTTTTCTTAAACCAGATACCATCTTCTAGGGGTACGATGTTAAGGGATAAATCCCATTCCGTTAAATAGGATCAGTCTTTTGAGATGGAATCCCAAGTCTGGTCACATTCAACTATAAATTTTACTTGCGTTTTTTCTAATATGTCCCCAGGTAGTTCATATTTGATAATAACAAGAGACATTAAACGTATTAGAAAATTAACAAATCTAACTATACTCTCGTGACCTATAATTTGGCACATACAAAAGGAAAAATAAGCCCATCTTTATGGCGGTTTATTGTTTATACTTACTTGGAAAGTAGCAGAAGTTGAGAGGAAACGGGTCGAGAAATTCCCAAAGACGAAAGAAGCAGATGCAATGCCAGACATTATTCCAAATACTGAAACCCTTCTGCTTTCTGGAACATTATCAGCCTGTAATCAAACAGAAAATATTTTTAAATTAATTGGTTTTTCTTAGGTATAAATCATTGATAGAATTTATTTGAGGAAGCGAAAAGAACGTACCACATATGCAAGAGCAAGAAACTGAACACTTCCTTCAGTAACCATGGCAATGACAGTTTTGAGTACATAGTAAGTGTAGAAGAAATACTTTGCCCTGCTGCAGGCCAATATCACTGTAATCACAAATAAGTGAAGCAAAATAATCAATTTTGAGGAGATTGTAGGGCATTTATTTCATTATAGGTAAGTAAAATTACTCCGACTAGAATGGTTGTGGGCATGACGAGCCGAGCACAGCCACCGGTTGAAATTCTAAGCTCGGGTTCGGTTCGAGCAAAACATGTCGAGCTTTTTGGGCTGAAAAATTCGTTATAAATATATAATTTTTTATAATGTATTTAAAATTTGTTCAATTTATGTTTGTTATAAATAATAACTAAATATTAATATATATAAAAAATACATTTAAACTTAAAAAAATGTAAAAAAAAAAATATATATTTATATTACTTAGTCACGGGTCGATGACGAGCCATGGAGCTCGGCCCGAGCCGGGCCCGATTCGAGCTTTTTCAGTGCCGAGCCCGAACGGACGAATTTTTTTATCATCCCTTGATGGTTATACAAGGGCACTATACTACCAGTTTAACCCTTTGGACTATGCCTGATAGAGCTTTTGAGAATACGCTCTTGTTTGATGGGTATTAAAATCAAATTTTAAGTAACTATTAATAAAATTTGATGAAATATATCGTTGTAACGTTATGAATCCAATAAAATATGTTATTAAAATTAATTGTTGACTTTAACTTAAATTATAATCCTAATTTCCCTACCAAACAGGGTATATAAGTTGGTGCATATTATGAAATACGTGGTCAAAAGTGAATAAAAATGAAGATTAATCTGCTTTACTAAAAAAAAAAAAGTTTACCGAACTTAGTCTAAGCTATGGTACTTTAGATTAATAAGTTCAAGTGTACAATAAAATCTCGCCTCCATTTGTTTACTAAAGATTTAATGAGTTCAAGCTTGCCTTAAAATGAGCTTAGGATCGAGTCAAGCTAGATTTTTAGCTTGCCTAGTCGAACCTTGCTTGGGATGATGCGGGCACTCGCTTCACGGGCGGACCCATTGTATTTCCTTTTAAAAATAAATTTAATCTAAATTCAATTATTTAATGAAAAAACTACTGCAGCTCATTGGGCGGTTCGGCCCTACAAGATAAGGACCATGGGCCGAGCCTAGCATCCAATGAAAGGCGTCTAAAGATCCTATATAAATCTGGGCTACCAGATGAAATACGATCCATGGATGACCGAAAATCTATTTTTCTTTTTCTTTTTCCTTTTCTTTTTCTTTATTTTGTTCTACTTTTCCTTTCCTCTTATCTATTATTTCTTTTTCCCTTTACCCACATGGGCATATGGAAGATTCCTTTCCTTTCTCAAAGAGAGAGAAAAGTTCCTAGTCAAAAATTGAGTCTCTCTTCTGCTATTTTCTTTTTGTAGTTTTTTATTACTTCGTGGATAAATTACACCATTGGTCCTCAATCTATTGTAACTCTAGTTGGTCACTATCTTTTAAAAGAGATTATTTTGGCTTTCCCAACCTTTAATTACAATAGCACAATCATTCGAGAGCGGAAACTATCTTAATTTTTTGTCAAATTACATGATAACCATTTGAAAAATACGTCTTATTTTAAAGTATTGGGTACCAAGCTCAAGTCGAGAAACTGAACATAAATTCGTAAAATTAGACATTCAAAAGCACGTGAGGATTTAGTAGAGATTTGAACAATTTTAATCAATAAGACTTATTGTATAACTACAATAAAATGTTCAAAATAACTTATTTTTTAAAGATTGGAGATCAAGTTACTACCGAGACGATGTATTAAGTCACTCCTATATTATAACAGATCCATTGCGCAAAATATTTTTTACCCATAAAAAGTAATCATATAACTTATTTTAGCTAAATAACTTATTTATGATAAAACTTACTCTATAAACATCTTTTGCTAACAATATAAGTGAGAAGTAAGGAAGAAATAATACCTAAAGGAAGTATCCCAAAAGTCATAGGGACGGTGAGCATCACTTTTCTCCCATATGTATCGGAAAGATTTCCTATCAATGGCATCATCACCAGTGACCCTAGTCCAATTATCTGCCGTACAGTTCATGCAAATAAATTAATTCATTAATATAATTCCAAACAAAAGTATATCTTAAAATATTAATAAGAAATTGGTATTCAAGGAAATTAACCCTTATTTGGCTCACGTGATAATCACATTTTTAGTACATTTTGATAAAAATTAATAGAAGATTTAGTTGAAAAGTTGTGGGCCCATGAAATATGTGATTAAAAAAACAATTGTTGATTTCGACTTAAATTTTTAATATAATTCTTTACATGGAACAAACAGGGGCTAACTAGAAAACGAAAATATTGAGATCTTATTATAGAATTCTTTAAATTAATAAGGCAAACTTAGATTCCAAGCAACAATATTGTAGTACATTGGAGAAGTATCTATATATATTTATAAAAGGATGCCAACATCAATCTAGTGTCACTTTTTGAAAGCTAGTGAGTCATGACTTCTAAGCAAGTTAACTTCCAAATATAATATACCAAAATGTAATTAAAATTGGGAAAATCATCACGAATATTTTTCGAACGTGTTATAGTGTTAAGCAAGCAAACACGATAAAATTGGATGGGTTGCAACTCTTTTCAAAGTTGAGTGATAATAATGAAACAATTTAAAATTTAATAATTAAAAAGATATTCACGAGCTATTTAGACTCTAAGGTCTATTGAACCGATTAATTTCCATTAAAAAGTAAGTACGTCGATTATTATTTTGAAGTCGAGATTATAATTCGTATAAAACCTCTATTCAAAGAGATTGACCATCCAACTAATTTTCATGTTCCTGTCAATGAAGAAAACAAAAGCATTTAATAATATGGTAAGTACCTAGGAGACTAGCACAAGACTTTTGGACCGACCTTCCACAAATTCAAAAGAATGAATATACGATAAAGAAAGTTATGGGCATCACTATGAGCGGTGCTCGCAATCAACTAACCCAAAGTTGTAGATTGCTTTATGGGCACTAAGAGCGTGTTTGTGAAGTGTTTATAAATGATTGAAATTATAAGTAATAAAAATGAGTAGTAGTTATATGAATAGTACTTATAAATCTCTTAAAATATGTGAATAAAAA
>CAIGRP010039047.1:0-22299 GCA_903798385.1 Fraxinus cuspidata
TCTTAAACTCTTGATCTTTTTCTTCTTCATGAACATGATTTGATAGTCTTGATTTTGATCTTTTAAGTTCCCGTCTCAAATGATTTGACTTGAATGCTTCACTTTCACTTTGATATTCATTTCGAGTTCGATTTATGATGTGGTTATTTTGACAATGCTTGATTGATTTTGAGTAGTTGATTTTAACGTTGAACTATCACTACTCAAAATCAAGTGTTAGAAATAATATTAATCTTATTAATTTTTTTAAATGTATGATTTAAGTTCAAGTATCACTTTATATGTTGATTTTGACAATGCTTGATTGATTTTAATGTTGAACTATCATCACTCAAAATCAATTGTTAGAAATAATATTAATCTTATTTGTTATGATCAAAAGATTAAGGATGAAATCAACCATAGGTCAACAGTAAAGTCAGACTTAAGCTGGTGGATGGGACAGTTAGAATACTTATAGGTTTGACACATTCCAAATTTGAAGAAAAGTCGCATCTCGTTGAATACTCTTAATTTAAAAGAGTACAAGTTCTTTGGTGGAGGTGGAGGTGGAGCTTTAAGGATGTGAAGAGGTGTTTGTATTGTATTGGAAGAACGGAATAAAGCCTCGGTTATACGTCTTGCAAGGTTGTGTAAAATTCGTGAAGAACAATCAGCAAAGGTTTACTATTGTGGTGGATATTCAGTTTGATAAAATACCGTTAGGATTGGTTTGTTGTCCATATTGAATAATACAACTCAGTCGAGTTCGAAGGATATGGATAATGCCATTTTGCCACCACCTACGGTGCAATCGTATTTAATTGTTAGGGACATTCCAAGTGAAGATAGGTAGGGGGATGTTGATTTTGTTGCGCATACTTTAAGTATATTTGAAGGTGTTGAGTCCGGTAAGGGGCTTTTCACAAAATAATTTGGTGTTGATTATTTTTTAGGGTGTGTTTCAACCATATTTGGTAAATTTTAAATCATTTGTGATTTTTGGTTGAACCCAATGTAATTCTGTCGAGCAGATCTTAGATTCATTTATCCTAGTTGAATATCGTGGAAGAGGTGGAGAATTTTTTTTATTATTGGAGAAGTTAGTTTAGTTCTTGTTGAAGAGTTTAGTTCAATTCTTGCAGCAGGATTTTTTCTCTGGGTAGGAAAATTTTGGAGTTTCGTTCATTGCAGTTAAACTTGTATCAAGGTGGAGATTGTCAGGTTTGTGAATCAAATTTGGTTGGATTTTTTTCGTAAAATATTGCTTCCTTCATTCCACATTTTTCTTATTAGGAAAATATTATTTTCTTTATTCCACATGTTTTTATACTATTTCTATCTTTAAGAATATTTTTAGGGTTTTCATATGTCTCCTATATATAGTTAGTTCTTTTTTACTAGCTGATTTATTACAGAAATTAGAATAATTGTGAATAACACAATTTTTATAATTCTTTCTTCATTATAGTTGATAAAATCTACAATTTCTCTGTTAAATTAAATTTATGTCTTTGTGTTCATCTTATTGTTGTGATCAATATTTTATATCGTGTCGTATAACCCGTTCCGCCCCCAATCCCCTAGGATTGTGATCATTTTCACTGGTACATATCATTTAGCATGATTATCAATTAATTTTGGAACAAATACTAAGTAGACAACCAATTATGATTGGACATGGTCCAATTCGATTCAAACAAAACCCATAATTTTTAGGTATTTAGCAAATGGAACTGTCGAGTCCAGATTTAATTATGGAATCGTTCGGGTTCGATTAGGTTCGGTTCCATTCCGTTCTAGGGTTCCGTACAATAACTAATTTTTTTATATTTACAACAACGCTACATTAATTCAACTAATGACATATTTAATTTTAGCTCTTACAAAATAACGTAGTCCAATCCCGTTATATCTTTTAAGATTCTCTTTATTGAATTCTCCATAGATTTGACATTTAAAATCACGTGAAGAAGAAGAAGATAGCGAGCTCACAATAATAAAATGAGGTTTCCAATTCGATTTCTCCAAATAGAAACGGCATACAATAGAATAAGAGATTTGAGTAAAATTTAGGTCAATTTGATTAATTGGACTTCAGCTGGAAATTAGAAATAGGGGAAAATTTATGTTTTGGATTTGAGCTAAATTAATTAGTTAGCAAATTTATTAAGAAGAAAAATAATTTGACTTATTTAAGATAAAAAAATTAAAGATATTTGGTTCTTATTCGATTTTTTGGTTCTTGGTATAGAACCGAGAACTGAATCGAACACGTCGGTTCTCGATTGAGATATTCATTCGGGCATTTAATTTGAAAAGAACTGCTCAGTTCGATTTGGTTAGGGTTCGATTCGATCGGTTCGATTCGGGAGTTTTGTCCAACCCTACAACCAACTTTGAGCACTAGTTTACATATAGCCCCTGTTTAGTGAAAATTAAAATTTAATTTAATTTAAAATTAACAATTAATTTTATGACACATTTTGTGTTTAAACCATAAATTTCATCATTTTTTATCAAATTTACTAAAAAACTTATTTTAATATCCACCAAATGTAACTATAATAATGTACGACCTAACATCAACAAACTGACCTTCAATTGGATCAACAGCATTCGCCACAAGTTTTTTTTTCCTTCCATGCACTAATGAAATGTTAAGACAGTTGTCGTATATCAAAGTTGACATGTCAGATGGTTGATGGCACTTGGTAGATAAACAAAGTTACTACTTTGACTGCAAAATCCCACCAAATATTCTCTATTTGGTTGTTATAGAGATCAAAGCTTGCACAGGTACATTATGGGTTACACTATTTCATATGACATGATTTACATCATTGATTTTTTCCTCACTTTTTCCATCAATGCATGAATACCCCCTACATAAGGGGGAATGTCATGCTAGTTCTCGGGTTGGGCAGTAATTACTCATTTTTAAAACGAGTGTTCTTAAGACCAAAGAGTCGGCAAAAATAAGGGAAAGCTCTTCATTCCTGGAACATCCAGAATCATAAGAATCCTTAGTTAGAATGAGATTCTAGCTCGGTATCGTTTGAGTGAGATTTTGAGAAGAGATACTTTTTGGAAAGCATGGTACGATGAAAGTTGTAAGCTGTGTTCGGAGGAGAGTTATTATCTATCGTTGGCCTCTATAGATTTGACCAAACATCCAAAGACCCTTGTTTGACCCATTGACCCACTCACCAAGTCCAGAACATCCCTCGGTAGTGCCAATATGTGCATTTTTGCATGAATTGCTCGTGACATATCTCGAACAATATAGGTTAATTGGAAAAGTTATTTGGAGACTCCAAGGAAATGAGCATAGCTCGGATATTTCGGCTCCCACCCTAGTTCTACACGGGGTTTCGAGTTTCTTAATTTCTTACCTAAAGGATTCTTTGTTCCTGCGAAAACAACAATTGTTGCATGATTACACTTTTTTTTTCTTTAAAGGAGATGAGAGAATTGTATTCAAAACAATGTCAAATTGCTTACGTGTAAAAGCTCCAAACTTCTTTTCATATTTTCCACTCTTATCAACCAATTCCATCAATTTTCTGACTCATATATGATAGTCCTCGTTGAAAAGACAATTTGGACTCATATGTCAACTATATTACTTACAACGATATGTACACTAGAGAATATAGAATCAAGTCAATCAACAATAGGCATCTCTATNCATATTTTCCACTCTTATCAACCAATTCCATCAATTTTCTGACTCGTATATGATAGTCCTCGTTGAAACGACAATTTGGACTCATATGTCAACTATATTACTTACAACGATATGTACACTAGAGAATATAGAATCAAGTCAATCAACAATAGGCATCTCTATTTGCTTTGTACTACAAGGTGATTGAGTTTATAGTTCAAATTCATATCTTGAACCTAAAAGCATTTCTTACAGATAATTCACTACTCTGTTTGGTGCATCTTCAACAATCAGCAAGTCATTAGCTCCAACCATTCTTGCAGATGAAGCTTCCAATTCTTCGTTTGGTGTACCTTCAACTTATGAATCATAAAATTATACACCATAAATGCAATAACTGTATCGAACTGAATGAATTGCATTCACATATACTATTATTACATAGTCTAGTGATATAAATCCATGTGTTGGGTGTACACATCGACAAGAACTTGTGTACACAAAAACCATTGTATAGCTTAGATCATTTGGAACCTCATGTTTGCAATACAACTTTGTAGACATGCATATGGTTATTGAAATGATTCAAGTCTCTTTGTTCAGATCGTTATATCATTCGTACTATTCACTCTGGGAGACTCTCATGGCAATAGAAATTTATAAGAGGTAAACAATACGTATGATACAATGAACAGTTTGGACACATGAATTTGAGTTGTTACAGTTATGAACTCCAAATTATTTGGATTTTAAACACCCCTAACCATCTCATCTAAAAGATAGAGCTCTTGAAGAAAGCTCCGCGTATTCATTTAAATTCCATCTTCAACAAACACAGGCATAATTGTATTATTGCAACTCCCACGTGCATGCTTGTGCAAACAAATATTTTCTTTAGACGAGTGCTTTTTTTTTATTTGGAGCTTCACAAGGATAAATGTTCTTGCACCCAAGCATGGAAGGCCATTGCACTTACACTCGAGCACGTGTGGCAAAGATAAAAAGTAAAGTAAGTTTTAAAACAAATAAATTTTTTATTGGTATTTGGAAAAAATTAAGTTGTCTATTTTGGCTGTAACTTAAAAATTATTATCAAAATAAGTAACATGTTTACATTAGAAAGCTTAGTTTTAGGTGTCGGGGCCAAACATGTACAAAGTAAGCAATCAACAGCTTTCACACACAGACACTCAAGTTGCATACTCTAGGAGTGAAAAATAAATAAAAAATAATCTTGTTATATGTACACATTCCTTTACGCTCCGATTTACCGAATTTACACTGGCACAATCACACACCACCTTTCGCCTCATACATTTAATCCAACCATTATAAAATTACCACATCATCCATGTATCAATCAAGTGGTCGAGGGAGATTATAAATAGCTTTATCCATTAAAAAATTCAGTTGTGCTACATGTACATAATGATTTACATACACATGATGTGATGAGATATAATTGAATCAAAATTTCTTCAACCAAATGAAAAGTAAAATTCTTATCTCTATTTTTGACACATCATCTATATGTAAATTATTTTGTAACTCCATTATGTATAAGTAGCGTTATTCTAAAAAATTTACTTCAACTTCAGGAATTCAATTGTCATGAAAAGTAGAAGTACAAAACAATACTGCAGAGAGTACAATACAGTTCCTCACACTACGCGAGAATATAAAAATAAAAACCATTCTTTCAAACAACAAATTCCCCTCAATTTAGATAAATTAAAACTCCACGTAATTACAGAATCACATAGCTCACGCGAAATCCCCTACATGTGAGCCTAGGGTAGATGAAGCCTTGACTTTGAGCAGTGAACGATTAACAAAAGAAAATTTATTTTTAATCATATATTCTCTTAACGAAATAATTTCACACTTAAGTTAAAAAAAAAAAAATTGCTTTTCAATTACATGCTCTCCAAAAAAAAAATCACGTTTTACAAAATTTATTTTAATAAAATTCAAACATGAGCTAAATTGGATGGGAGATTTTGCTTCTTGTTGGATAGCCAGTGATCAGTTTACACAAGGGAGCAGATTGCACCTCATGTAACGCATTACCCCCTTACTTCGAGACATATCCCCTTAGCATCAAACGTGATCGAATCAAACGATTTCTCATGATGAAGAACATTATATTTATGATACTCACTCACAATTTGATTCATCTAAGAATCATTTTCGTGTTCAAGAAATTGAACACGAAGGGTTTTTGAAAATTAGTGAAGTATGGGAGTGATGACTACCATTTATTGTTCAAAATATCTTATATTTAGAAATAAAAAATTCAAAAGCAGCAAATAGAATAGAAATTAAAAGGCATTATTGGATTATTGGATATGGAAACAACATTCTACTTTATTGCTCTACTACATCTTCTTAAAAATATTTAATGTAAAAAAATATCACAAATAATAATTATTTTTTGGTAGGGAGAGAGCCTTGGGCCAGAATGGGAGGCCTAAAACTCTAAATACTTTGTCAGTCGAGCACGGTCCAATTTTACATACAATAAAATTGTACAGATAGTACTTGTCTTGTTGACTATATATTTAAGTGTATTGGATCTAATCCAATCTGTTTAGAAAGAAGTTCATATCGATTGCCAAGTCACATGTAATCCAACTCAAAAAATTGAGAACATAAGTGCCGTCCAATTTTAGTGTACACTAATATATCTTAAACGTCGAGGCATCACTTCTTGAGTATGGACCCATATAATTGAATTCAACAATAACATACCCTCCCTTTTGTTGCTTAAATACACCCAAAAATTAATAAGCAATCCAAACAAAAAAATCTTGATTATTTATGAAAATTGACATGCCCTACTTTGAAGTCAAGTGACCTTGGAATTGACATGTACAGACAGAATCAGAACATAATATAGATTAGGAGTATTAAATGATTTCTTGCCATTTTACCTACTACCAAACACATTGCAAATCATGATTGAAAGATAATAATCATAATTTGAGTCAAAATAATCTTATCTAACAAGCTTTAACATTCATCAGACTTGAATTACCAAACATGTAAGATACTTTACCCACGAGCAATTCGACATAGCCTATAAGATACCCAACCCAAGAGCAATTCGTTTCTACCTGAATTAACAGTGATATCATTGGTTAGTATCGACATTCATTCATCAGCAATTATGAACAACAATATCGTCATGATGTCTTTGTAATCATCTACGATGCTCCAATCACCAATGAGAAGTTGTAATTGATCGTCAACGTTTATGACTTTAGGTGATTCTAATTAAAATCAATATGTGTTGATTATTTAGACGATTTTATTGACAACGTTATGATTAGAGATCATGGGTGACGTCGTAAAATAATGTGACCGGGAATCACTGACGACGCTTCAGTCTGGGCCATCAGTAAGTCGTCGGTGCCACTCACAAATTTTTTAATAGTTCTATATTTTTTTTTATTTTTATAAAATATTGACAAATAAGTTGAAATATTTTTCAATTTTTTTCTTATAAAATTACTGACTTATAATTTAATTTTAACTTTATTTTGCTCCCGGCAAAATTTTCGACATTTAATTTTATGTTTTTATTAATTTATTTACTGAATAAAATTTCTTTTATAAATTAAAATTTTTAAACCATTTATTTTTTTTAATATTGCTAAATAAAAAATCGTTCATAACCTTGAATTATTGTTTAATGTTATTAACTAACTATATAATTTCTTCACAAGAAAAAAATACAAATGAAAAATATGTAAATTCTAAAAATTGAGACTTATGATAAATCCAGGGTTTTATACGACTATCTAACCCGTCTAATACAGAAGTTAGTTTGCCTATATAGGTTGTTGCGGCCACTACTTTCAATTTTTTTACGAGTTTATAATGTTTTACATTGTAGTAACTAGAGATCAAAGTATAAATAAAAAATAAAATTTATTATCCTGAGGTACTTTAGTTTATTTATCCTACAAAGTTATAGAATCCATTTCCTTTTTAAAGTATCACTACATACTAAAATGTAGAAATGAACATTGTTTAGTTTATTTCGTTTTCAATAAGAATTAGACTGAATGAATCTAATATGAATAAATAGTCTTACATACAACGATGGAATGTATCGACCTGTTTGATTTTTATAGGACTAAATAGTTTTATATACTGTGATGGAATGTACCGAACATGTTGATTCTGATTTAGTACACATTTTAATTCTTGTAAATCCATAAAAAATTAATATAATTGTTGATTAAAATATTATAAGAAAATAAATTTGAAATGGAATTTGAATTCAATTCTGTTGCTATGGAAAGTCAAATTAAAACAGTTCGTTCTCATCTCATACAATAAATCTATTTAAATTTTAACTAAATCAAACTATACGCTGTTTGTTGTTCTGTTTTTAAGTGGTTTTTATTTTAAAAATGTCCATCCGACTAAAAATATGGAAAAAAAAAAATTAATAGAATTAACTTGTTGCCCCAAACAATTAGAAAGGTTTCAAGATATACTTTTCAAAATTAAGAAACTTGTGAAAAAGTTTTAGAATTCAAGTCACATTTATGACCACTTGATAACAATTTTGTGATTTAATAAATACTAAATAAGTTGAGTTCATAATAACACACAATTTATGATTACAGCTATGTACTCATCACAAATCGTTTAAGGGCACGATCACAATGACGTAAATTGTAGGTCATGTTCAAAATTTAGTTACAAATCACACATTTATTTAAGCCACATATTATTTATTGATCATAGGCGCTATTCATCCCACCCCACTCCACTCCACCAGCATTGATACCACCCAAACGATGCGTCATCTCACATCACCACCACCTAGTGGTGTCAAACGGGCCGAGCGGCTCGTCGGCTCGACTGTTCGTGAAACAAGGCTCGTGGGTGGCTCGAGCTCGTTATCGGGTCAACTCGCCCATGGGCGAACAACTCGTGAGCGAGCCCATGAGCTCGTGGTGAATAGTGACAATTTCTGTCGCTGTTCAAAGTTCACCGTTTGCAACGTTCACTGAACTTTCAAAGTAGCCGTTTTAGCCATTTTATTTATTTTTTCCTTCTTTTTTTTTACTCTATAAATACCCTAATTTTTTTTCAATTTTTTTCACACAACATTCCAACAATTCTCACTCTCTTCTACATTCTACAATCTAATACATTTTCATTTTTACCTTCAACATCAATTATCACACTACAGATTTACAATTAGTCAATTAAAATTTTACACATCAACTTTATTTCAATTCTTGATTTCTTTCCATACTCTTTATTGGCTTACTTAATTATTTATTATGCATTACATCACAATCCACAAATGGAGCAACACTAATTTGTTGAGAGCTTGTTCAGTATTGGCGGCGAATCACCTATGACGCCACAAAGTTAATTTCAGAATGAATTTTCTGGTTGGAGTGAAGTATCCATTCCTAAAAAATTCCAAATTTAAATGCTCATGAAAGTAGTAATCCAATTGATTTGGATGACGTTGATGTTCCCAAAGAGGAACATGATGAGGTACATGTATTAGATGTTCCCGATGCCAAAAGGAAGCGAAAGGGAAAAAAATAGGTAAAATGTTGATATCGCTTTAAATTGATTCCAATGGGTGTGTGTTCGATGGAGTCCCAAAGTCTAAAACAGTTTGTAATATTGTCAATAACGATTGACATGACAAAAATGCATTGTTACTACCCACCTCAATCATTACTACAAAGCTTATGCGGCCAAACATGAGCTTCTTGCTGCCGATCAAACACAACCGCAATTTGCTAGTCTAGGCACCAATTCTACTTCTTTACCACTTTCAGTGTGATATATTCGGAGAAGAAAGCTCGAACAGGAATTGTGAATTTCGTTGCCGCTGCTGAGTTGCCTTTAACAATAATGGACAACCAAAATTTTCTCACGTACATGAATATCTTCAATCAAGGTACGTTGGGATAAGTCGACAGACTCTTCGTTCAGATACAATTGAATATTTCCTTCATACGAAGAAAGAATTGATTACCGATTTATAAAAATATGGGAGTGTTATATCTTTAATTTCGGATATATGTGAAGTGATTAATAAAAGGGCTTATATAACTGCAACTGCACACTACATAGATCCACTTTGATGTTTGCATAAAAGAATTATTACTTTCAAAATTATTAAATTCCCTCACAACGCTAACAATATATATAACGTTATAATGAACATATTAAAGAATATCATTGCGAGAGTAAAATTCGTTCATTTACATTCGACAACGCTAGTGTAAATAAGACGGTAATCAATGAATTGTGTATGACATTGCAGCTTGATTCAGTAGTTATTTGTTTCATATTCGTTATGCGTGTTATATTTTTAATTTAATTGTGCAGGATAGTTTGAAACATATTTAAAATGAAATTCAAAGAATTAGGAATGCATTATTATAAATTACTATTTCACCTAATAGAAAATAAGTATTTGAAAAATTTTGTGTTGAATTTGGGGTGACGAATATGAAAATACTTGTTAGTAACGTAGGGCATGGATGAAACTTTACTTACTTAATATTAAAATCATGCGAATGTTTTAAATATTTAATAATCAAATTTTATAACAATAAGCATCTTAGAAACGATGATTAAACTATTTTGAATGAATCCGATGGGCTTTTAGCTTTTAAAAATAAAAAAAAATTAACAAGTTTTTATGACTCTACAAATATTTTATCTAGAGTTTACTATCTCATTATATGTATAATGCTTGAACGTCTTTATATAATTGTAAGAGTTTTTTATAGATATAAAAATGACCCCGTTTTTAGTGCAATTATATATTTCGTGGAATTAAAGTTTAAAAAATATAGGAAAAACTTGCCTACGTTATTTCCTTTAGTATACATCATGGACCATAGATACAAATTATCAGATACTAAATATGTATTTGATCAGATTTCAAGATGTTAAACTTTTAATACACTTATCACTTATATAAATTTAGAACAAACTTTATGTGCAGAATGAATGGGTGTAAATATTAGTTGGCTACCCTCTACACCTACTCCTCCCACTGATATTGAAGAAGACGACGACTCTGAAATATTAACTTTATTCGAAGGTATTAACACATATAGATATGAAGCAAATGCAATAGGTTCATCTAGTAGTAATTTGTTTACCTCATGTAATCAAATACTGGACACAAGTCCAAATGCATTTCTTAATTAATTGATTATTTAATCATAATATCTCTAATAACAAAACAATTAAAAAAAATTCACAAAAAATTATTGAATTACGGCGAAAGTACGAACAACGATAGTAAGTGATTTTTGCAATTGCAAAAAACCTACTAATACCTTCAATTAGCATTGTAAACACGGAGTCTACTTTTAGTGCAGGTAAAATGGTTTTGTGTGAGGTTAGAAGCCGATTCAAAAAAGATATTTTGAAAGCATTAACGTGAGTGAATGATTGGGAAGACGCTTATTGTAAACTGTAAGATAAATATGCCAAAATTGCATGTAGTTAGGTTGGTGATATTTAATTTAACCATGTTAATCAAAATTTATTATTTTATAATACTGTTTTTATTTTTTATTTTTTAAATTTTTACACGAAACAAGTTGTTCGTATACAATTCTTAATTCCGCCTACTCGAAATTTAAGTAGCCAGTCTCAAACCCGAATAAATTATGAGAGTTTAATTTAATTAATAATAATAATAACGAGCTCACGAGTCGAAACTCGACTCGGCCCATTACCACCTCTACCACCCCCACCTCCTCAAATCTAACATACCATCACCACCTCCACCTCCCCCCCATCACAAATACATACAGATGCAGTGTCACCGCCAACAATCACCACCACCTCATTAAATCTACCATCTCCTCCACCTCCACCATCCCACACCTATCGTCGATTTTCAGATCTGTAGCTAGCAAATGATCACCACCTCGAATCCCCAACTCACTACCATCACTTGAATCGAATTGGAGGTGGGGCGAAGTGGAGACCTCAACACTACGATAACACTGCGAATCGAAGGGAGGCTTGAGATGAGGTGCGAAAGGGAAAACTATCGATGACAACGACCATAGATGATGCAGGTAAGATAGTGAGAATAGATGTTGTGCGCCAATCAACCATCAATTGTGAGCAGATAAGACGATAGCTAAGTTTTGTGATGATTGACAAAGTTGGTAGATGATGGTCAACATATTAAGCGATAGATAGTGAGAAAAACAAATAGAGAGATGGTTGAGAGAGAGTGGGTCACAAATATTTTATGTGGGTGTGGGTGTGGGGATGTGGTGTGTTGCACTTGATTTTTGTAAAAAAAAAAAAAAATAAATATATATACTTAATTATTAAAATAAAAGGTTAAAAAAGGTGTGCGTAATCTCCTTTTAAAAAAAGGGAAAAGAAAAGAAAAACTCTTATTGACCGGTAAGCTACGCCTCACAAGGAAAGCACACTCAAAAAAAAAAAAAAAAAATTCCAGTATTTTGGAATTTTCCATTTTTCAAAAGTGACAAGTGGAAATTCAACTTTGATTAATTCCGAAAGATTTTTTAATAAAAGGGACAAGAAAGCTACTTGGTATTTTACTGTATGATTGCCTTTGCTTTTTTAGAGTTATTAACTCATTTTTGACCGCCATAAATTGTGGGCTTTCACTAAATCATTGCTGCTTCTGCTTTATTGGGCACTATGGCTAGGGTTCTTCACTCACACTACATTATTTTTTCTGTATTAATCCAACCCCTTATTTGGTTTGTTTGCGGCTTTTGTAATGTGCCCTCGATTTGTTGTTCGCTGCTTAATAGATCATAAATGCAAAATTCTGAATTTATTTGTGCGTTACTGTTGAATTTCTTGTTCTATTTGTGTTATTGAATTGGATAAAACCCATTTGGTGGATTTTCCTTGAAATCGTGATTTATCCGTACGCTTTGCATGCGAATTTGTTGTTTTTTTGTTCTGGTTGGTGATAATTTGGGAGGTTTTGAATGAGAGACAACCGGACAAGAGTGTGCGATGTGGTGAGAAATGAAGTTTGGCGTTTTTGAGAGATGGGGTGTGTTTTTGGGAAAGAGAATTTGTCATCTGGGCCTCCTACTGGCCAGGTTGTAGCTGGGAACGGGAGAGGGAATGGGGGAGAGAGAGATTCTGCTGCACCGTTGGGGAGGAGAGAGAAAGTAGTAGTTGGTTCAGTAAGTAAGGCGGAAGACCGTGGTGGATACAAAGGTGGAGGGGATAGTGAAGTTCAGAATGGTGGAGATCAGAAGGAGGAGCTGAAGGATGGAAATGTGCGGCAGCCTAGAGGTGAGAGGAGGAGGTCTAGGCCAAATCCTCGGCTAAGTAATCCCCCCAAGAACATCCATGGTGAGCAAGTGGCTGCTGGATGGCCAGCTTGGCTCTCGGGGGTTGCAGGGGAGGCTATAAATGGGTGGACCCCTCGTCGGGCTGATACATTTGAGAAACTTGATAAGGCAAGTGCTTTTTAGTTAGTTTCCAGTTTTTCATGTTTTAATTATGTTCTATTGACTTTATATCTTATTTGTTGTATGTTTTTCTGTGGTGATTGAGTTTAGATTGGACAAGGTACTTATAGCAATGTCTATAAAGCTAAGGATACCTTAACGGGTAACATTGTTGCATTAAAGAAAGTCAGATTTGATAATTTGGAGCCTGAGAGCGTGAGATTTATGGCAAGGGAGATTTTGATTTTGCGTCGTTTGGATCATCCAAATGTTGTGAAATTGCAAGGATTAGCGACTTCAAGGATGTCATGTAGTTTGTACCTAGTGTTTGATTATATGGTGCATGATTTGGCTGGCCTCGCTTCAAGCCCTGGAATCAAATTTACAGAGTCTCAGGTTGGATTCTACTTATTCATTTTCACTGGTTTTCTCATTTGAGTTCCTAAATCGTTCTCTTGTAGATTTTGAACTGTTTTCTTAATCTGGCATTATATGATTGATATTGTAGGTCAAATGCTACATGCATCAGCTACTGTCAGGCCTTGAGCACTGCCATAACCAGCATGTGTTACATCGTGATATTAAGGGGTCAAATCTCCTAATCGATGATGGAGGAGTTCTTAAGATTGCTGATTTCGGATTGGCTTCTACATTTGACCCTAACAACAAACAGCCAATGACCAGTCGAGTGGTTACTCTTTGGTACAGGCCTCCAGAGCTGCTTCTTGGTGCCACCGATTATGGTGTAGGCGTGGACTTGTGGAGTGCTGGCTGTATTTTAGCGGAGTTATTTGCTGGGAGGCCCATCATGACTGGGCGGACAGAGGTAGATGCTTTTTGTTGTCCAATTCAACCCATTCATGACCATTCCTTTGGTAGTCAGATGTTACAGTATGATTCCCTCAGTTGCTAGCTGTTACTCACAGCAATATCTTTTTACTAATTCACCTGACATGCTGTAGCTAATGACCTTCTATTACTGGAAATGACGGTTTGGCATTCTATATTTGATCTAGAAATTAAAATGTTTCATTGTCTTTAAAGCTGATTTTTTTTCAGTAATTGCTTGATACATGAAATAGATGAAAATATGTTGCCGAATGTAGTAGTAATTATGAATTAAAAGATGTCTTAATAAATGGTCTTTATATGTTTTGCTTTATGTTATCCTTACTTGAAATTTACATTGTGTTGGCCTCACAGAAGATTAGATGCAGGTAAATGAAGTAGAATGTGCTTTGCAATGAGAGCAGAAGCACTAACTCTCGAGAGTCTATATGATTGTGGCAATTTTTCAGTTATTTTACCAGTAATTAATATTCTGTTAGATATTACTAGGCATGAAGGCATACTGATTAGGTGCGACTGCATCAAATAGAGTGGGTTCCAGCAGTGCGATTCTCAGCGTAATGCAATTATGAAAGAGGTTTTTCGATCATTTATTTTCTTTTCAATTTTCAATGCCAGTGCTGATCCTAATATTGTGCAACAATTTAGCTGAATATGTTTGCTTGTCTGTTGGCTTATTTTACTAATTTTTGCAGGTTTCTTTACTCCACTACCAAGTTTTTTAAACTACTTATATCATATCTGCATAGACATTGGACTTGTGGCAATAACTAGGCGAATACTATTATTGTGCTCAGGTGGAACAGCTGCACCGGATTTTCAAGCTATGTGGTTCTCCATCAGACGAATATTGGAAAAAATCAAAACTACCGCATGCAACCATATTCAAGCCTCAACAATCATATAAAAGATGCATAGCAGAGACATTTAAAGATTTCCCGCCATCATCACTGCCGTTAATTGAGACTCTACTTGCAATTGATCCCGCCGAGCGTCAAACTGCTACAGCTGCATTAAACAGTGAAGTAAGCTCCCTTGTCCCATCTCTCTAAAAACGCATGCACATACACAAACAAAAGAAGGAATGGAAAAGAAATCCTCCTTTCTTAAGAAGATTGTAAAAATTATCATTTTACATTTATGTTTTTTATTTATTAACTTTTGGAATGCTCCATGATTGTGTTTTTCCTCATTTCTCTCTCCCGCCATTTTTTTTTACTGCACAAAGCTATGTTGCCTAGCTTGCTGTAGACATTTATGGAGAATTTACAGCATCCATGACATTTGTCCAATATCATAGATCTAAGTGGTCAAGGATTCTCGTTGTACGTCACACACAAAAAGTTAGTTATTAGTTGTTTTCATTCTTGCAGTTCTTCAGAACAAAACCTCATGCATGTGATCCTTCTAGTCTTCCGAAGTATCCGCCCAGTAAGGAGATGGATGCTAAGCGCCGCGATGAAGAAGCTAGAAGGTTTGAAAATATATATATATATATATATAGCCCTGTAGTCTTATTCATTTTGACTATTGATGTTTCATTAGATTGAATCTATACTTCAAATTCCAATACTTGCTATAGTACCTGACACACAGTATATCAAAATCAAGATATAATTCCAGGATTTAGCAATTGAAGTAAAGATGTGGCGTTTGACTTATCATCCATATGATTACTTCTTTTTTATTGTCAAGAAGTTGCAGGAACAGTGATACGTGATTTATTACATTTCCCCTATACACCTGACAAGAGTTTCATGGTTATAGGCTAAGAGCTACTGGTAGAGCCAATGCTGACGGTGTGAAGAAAACACGTACACGGGAACGACCAATTCGAGCAATCCCTGCTCCAGAAGCCAATGCTGAGCTGCAAGCCAATGTTGACGTAAGTCGTATAACATGCATCCTTCAGAATTATATTTATCCATTGGTTGTTATTTTGTAAATTTGTGACTTCGTTATGATCTGAAAAATTCAATTTAAGAGTTGTATCTCTGCTTTCTCTCCGTGTCCCCCCTCCTCTTCGAAACCTTTCTTTCATGTTTCGAAAGCACCAATTGTATCAGTTGTTCTCACGTCTCAGACTGACATTTTGTTTTTTAAATATGTAGGATATTTTTTTCCATGATTTTGATTCCTCGTGGCTCTTTGCAGTAGAAATGCTATTTGAAGTGTTAGATAGAAGAGCTTCATAATTAAAATGCTTGCTTTTGGTATTTGTTTATCAGTTTTTCTATAACTTGCTTCTGTCCCCTGCTAAAACAGAGACGGCGACTAATTACACATGCAAATGCAAAGAGCAAGAGTGAAAAATTTCCTCCACCACACCAGGATGGAGGACTTGGTTATCCTTTGGGCGCTTCACGTCACATGGAACCAGCCTTTGATCCTCCTGATGTTCCATTCAGTTCCATGAATTTCTCATATTCCAAGGAACCCATTCAAACTTGGTCGGGCCCATTGGTGGACCCCTCTGCTGTCGGTGCTCCGCGAAGAAAATCGAAGCCGTCAAAGAAGGATAATAACTTCAATCAGAACAGAGGAGAAAGGTAACTTGTAATATATCACTATTCTACACTTTGCAAAATCAACACTATTAAGGTGCAACACTGCAAATTCGTGTCTTCTTATACTCTTACTATTTGAGAGGTAAAATATCTTTCGTTCACATTTGTTTCCATTATTTTTGGGTTCATGAGAATATCGAAGCTGTATCATAAATGTTAAATAATTTTCCTCCTTGCGATCGACTTACAGTGTCCTGATTAATGAATGATCATTATGAGAATTCTAAATTTTTTTTTATTTTTATTTTTTGTTCTTCGTTGATATTTCCACTCTGAATCACTCTTGGGCTATCAAAGTCATAATGAATGTATGTTTGAATGTGCAATGTTGAATTCTGTAGTCTTAAAGTTGATGTTACTTTTCCCTATTTGGTTTCTGCCAATATCTGGAAACGGTATTTAAGGATTTAGACGAGACGATTGACATGGTGTGTAAAGTCCAAAAAGCTCAAGCGAACAATTAGATCTATATGTAGCCTATATAACCAGTCCGAGTTCAAGACTGGTATTCGTAGACTCTGGCTATGCGTTAAGAGAACATTCTCTTGCTCGATACAACCCAACTCGAGGGCAATGCCAATTCACAATACAGCTAGATACAGTCATGGAACCTTAATAAGTGACAAAAATAAAGATTCAAATTAAGCCCCTATGGTGTGGTTAAAAATCAGATTTTTATTTTTGTAGATTTTGAAATTTTTTTTTTTTATTTTTGATGAAATGTGCGGTTGAAAAGTTTGTAACAGTTGTGAGTTCGTGAAATATGTGGTTAAAAGTAATTGTTGACTTTGACTTAATTTTTTATAAATTTTTAAGTTATACCAAATAGGGTCTAAATTTGAAATTGTGCAAAACAATATTATTCGTGTTGCAATTTTGTGAAAATATTTAATAAAAATGTTAAGAATTTACTTATTCATGCAAAGTGGACATTATAAATAATTAATTTGTGAGTTGCATATTGAAAAAGAAGAAGTTCATGTTTGGTAGACATGTTTTTTAGAATAAATTTCGTGAGAAGTTATTTGGACATTATAAATAATTAATTTGTGAGTTGCATATTAAAAAAGAATAAGTTCATGTTCCGTAGAGATGTTTTTTAGAATAAATTTTGTGAGAAGTGATTTGGACATTATAAATAATTAATTTGTGAGTTGCATATTGAAAAAGAATAAGTTCATGTTTGGTAGAGATGTTTTTTAAGAATAAATTTTGTGAGAAGTGATTTTTTTTATAAATGCATAATTAAAAAGTAAAAAATGAAAAAGTTAAAGAGTATACTTACAAAATAAATTTATTAGAAAATATGTTGTTCAAAATGAATTTAAAAAATAGGGCGGGCAGGAGGGGGGAGGGGGGTTTCTCTTCGTGTTTCAGTTTTGAGTTTTGAATTCATTTTTTATTTTTTGTTTTGAGTGTCCATTTTGAAATAATTGAAAACGCGTTCTTTTTGTGATTTTGAAAAATTATTTTCAAAAATAAAAAAATGAAATTTTTGCTTGGTTTTAATTGAAAACAGTTAAAACGACTTTTTTGGTGTTCTCTTTTTTTTTATATATAAATTTTAAATTCGTTTTTGGAAATTCATTGCTGAAAATAGGTAAGTAAACGTGCTTTCAATATTTTTGAAAATTGAAAATGGCCTGAAAACAACAAAAAGAACATGCCATAAACTTCTTAAAATGGTGCCAAACAGGACGTAAATCTTTTGATCATATTCATTGAACCTAATAATGAAATATTTGTTCCCACTAGAACATTTTCATAGTTGTCACCTTCACCACACTTAGCCAGAGGCCCAGAGAGCTCAATTTATCAAACTTTAGCTCCATTTGGCCCATGTGGACCATAGAGCGGTTGGCACGTAGAATCAAAATATAATAGTTTGATCATGTTGATAGCATTTTTTGCCCACATGAAAATTGTATTTTATCAAGTTGTCAACACAAATGTGTTGGGTGGGATACGTGTTTCATTATATGCTTACAAGTGTCGAGAGTTATTTTTGTATATGAGTACATGCACATAACTTACATTCCTTTTAAGAGTGTCAAAATGGATCTGACGACGCGATAAGCTTTAGGCAAGAGCCAACTTGGTTCATATGTATGTGTCTGATTGTATGATTTCAACACAATCGATGGGCTCATGGAAGATCGAGCCACTTCAAAATCAGTGTGTAATTAGATATGATGTGATTGACACTTTTTGTTAAAAACATGAAGAAAATGATTGTTGCTATGTATGCACCTAAAGCATGCAAGATGACTTAGCAAGTCATTTTTTGGCATCGAGCATGCTCGATTCCTTCAGTGTGACATCTCTCTTCTGCTCTTCATGTCATGTTATGGTAGTTAGTACTCTCTCCCTCTTCTTTAGTCGTCAAAAAGAGTTTAGCATTCTATTAACATCTATTATTTGATTACCGAATGTGAATTGAGTAAATATTTATATTTCAACAAATTTTGATTTTAAGTATAACCAACCACTATTATCCTTAACGTATGAGCAAGTGGAAGATAGAACAATCAACTCATTGTCCTAACATAAATAATTTGGGTTAAGGCATGCCAGCATAATTGAACAGCTGATATTCAATCAATCAGAATTAGAAATTGACAAATCAATAGCCTACTCACCATTTTTCAAATGTGGATATGGATTATTTTTTTAATGGTTGAAAAGACCGCACGTCGATTATGAAAAGTTGAATAACTATTCATGCATTTAAAACATATCACAATCTTTCGAATTGGATATTTTGAAAATAAAATTATTTGGGTGTAAAATATCTTTTTGAATAGTAGATTGACGGAGAATATATGGTTAAAAATGAAAAAAAAAATTGGATCTCGTGTACTATTATTTTATTGAAGAAGATATGATTGAAAAGAAGTGAGAAAAAAATAGAATCAAACAAGGGTTAAATTTATAACATAATTCTCAAAATATATCTTTCTTACACTAAAAATATTGAAAATATGAAAAATAGAAGAAATATAATTCCTCCAATGAAAATTCATGAAAGACTGATAAAACTCTCGTAAAACTCTTTGTATAGAGATTTTATTTGCAAATCAAGGCCAACCTTGGTCCTTAATAATTTTTCTCCTTTTTCGTTATAATCTTCAATATTGATCCCAAAACTTTTAAAAGCTTCCACATTGGTCCTCAAACCTCTTGGTCCTCCAAAAGTTATGAAAACATGCAATTTAGTCCTCAAACTTTCGATAGTTAAATATAACTCTTGAAACTTGCGACTTTCCCGTCATTGATCTCTTAATGCTTCTTATTAATTTTGTACAATCCGGTTAGTCTTCAATTGCTCCAATTAAACTCCAATTAGTCTAAAAATAAATCAAGTAGCATGTAAAATTCATTTATCACTTCCTCCAACATCAAATGAAGAAAGACTGTTAGAAAATGATTTTTGAGCATTGGAATAATTGTATTTGAGGAAAGATAATGATAAAGTTACAAATACTAATCGGTGTGACAATATGAAACCTAAAGAACGCCAACGTAAGGAACCAATATCAGTAAAGGTGAAAAACTTGATGCATGTGTGGCACTATAGTCATCAACAATTTGCATGAGGAACGTGGAAATTGAATTGAGGACACTATATTTGAAAGAAAAGCTTGCACATATCAAAAGAAAAACATCTAATCAATTAGGCAATAGTAATCCTCATTCGAAATTGGTGTGCATGGATATCTTAAACAACATGGAAGGAGGGTTTAAAAAATTTTGTTTCCTATTTTTTTGCCAAAGTTACTTTATTATCTGCTTAAAATTTATTTTTGGAACGCATTTTTTTCAATATTCATCAACCTTAAAATGTATATAGTTCTTAATAATACATTAACATAAAACTATTCTATTCTACTAAATAATCAAATAAATTAAATAAAATGTCATAATACAATTTCTAAAGATTCAAACTAAACATGTTTTTCAATTTTCTATCATAAGAACCACTTTTCAGAAATAACAACCAGACTTTTTTTCTGCAATCTTAAAATAAACCCCAAATAAAAAATTGAAAATGAATTGAAAACTTAGCCCATGTTTGATCCACATTATTTTTTTTATTCTCATTTTTCTATTTAGTTTCAACCACACATTCTTCAACTAAATAATATTTTCCATCACATTAATTATTTTTCCTTCATTTTCAACCACACATTCTTCATTAATCTACTATTCCAGAATACATTTTTCTAAAATAATGTGGCTCAAACACACCCTAAGTATAAAGTTGAGTGGTCGTGGTGAAACAAAATCAAATTTGATGGTCATGATGACACCAACTATAAAGTTGGGTGGCCACCAATGAAATTAACCCTAACTTAATGTGGCTCAAACACACCCTTAACATTGAAAATTGAAACAAAAATCAAACGAGTCTTTATTATAGTTCATGAAACTTTCTTATAAGTAAAAATTGACAAAAACAAAAAGAAAGTTGAAAGCTACCTATAATACAAAAATACATACTTGAATGTTCTTGTAAATAAATCACCGAGTACTAATGCAAACTCAAAAATGTATACATTAGTGATGCAACATGTACATTTCAAGTTAAAATATTTGAATCTTGAATGGGCTTGATCACAAAGAATTAGATTCGAGGACGTGATAAGATGTAAGAATACATCGACTTTCTTATTTTATAACATTAAAGTGTCAAATATACATAAGGATTTTTACGTTAAAAAATGTAATTAATGTGCATGCTTTCTCTCAAATATAAGTTCAACCCCCAACATATACACAGATAATAACACGCCTAAACATTTTTCGATACATCTGAAATGACAAAAAATACCTTATCCACATTCCTATTCATATAGAAATCTGATTGGCTCTGACATTTTAAGGTTAGATTAATTTTCTTCAATCATTTAAAAATATTGTCCATGTTTTTCTTTTCCGCAGAATCTCATGAATGCTACAGGAGTATTGGATGTATCTACCAACTGGGCTTCTGCCACGTGTCGGGTATCTAGGGGCATATAAATATTGAGACAAAAATAAATTTATCTGGTTGGCTCCAAATTATTAACTTTACATGTCAGCAGTGCTTTTCTTATCCACAAAAATATATATATATATAATAATAAATTAATAATAATAATAAATAAATAAATCCTATTTTCAGAGGTTTTTAATACCACACAGTTTCTAAATAAAATGGTCCTCACAGAATTTTGGAACTGTGATATTCTTTTTGGGGGAATTTTATTTTGTGAAAATAAATAATTACTTTTAAAAAACCATAAAAACAATTATTGCAAACATAAGAAGATTTTTTTTCTTTTTCCTTTTTTGGTTGAAAAGTGATAGAAGATACGACTTTGAAATACGAAAGATGATAATTTAGTATATACAAGTTAAATCAAATAAATAACTCTGAGCATGAAAGAGAAATATGTTAATTTGGTTATAAAATGGCGTTTTAACTTAGAAACTCCACCTCTAACTATGTTAAAGAAATTCACAAGTTTTGGAATCTACGAAACGAAAAAGATGGATTATAGCCCCTCTTTTTGTAAAATGGGATCGATGTTTTCTCATCCCTTAAGAATTCATTGACAAATTTCATGCTTAGGACTGATTGAATTTTTCATATTTGATAAATAAATCAAATAGTATTGGAAAATATTAACATTAAATTAGTCGCGGCTTGATTGAATTCTGTTCAGTAGTCCAAGGACTTGGAACGCAATTTTATGTTCTTTACATGGCTTGAAGTGAT
>CAIGRP010039064.1:0-13838 GCA_903798385.1 Fraxinus cuspidata
AATTTAATAAAAATATTTTTTTATTAAAAAAGTGCGGTTCGGTTTGATTTTTTGCAATTTTCCAAATTTGAAAACTAAACCAAACTCTTTTGAAACGGTTTGGTTCGGTTTGAGAGAAAAAAATCGCGGGTCAACGTGGACCCAAACCAACGACTTCGATTTGGTTTGCGGTTTCGCGGTTTTTATTTTTCCGGCCTACCCTAAACTTAATGTCAATTTAAGTTGAAAATGTGACAAAAAAAAAAAGAAAAAGAAAAAGGGGTTGTAACAGTTGCAACTTGCAAGCTGTGATTAGGACAATAATGGTTGCCAACACCCCCAACAAAGGTAATGACAAATTTGTGTCATTACATTGTTGAATTCATCTCCCTTGAGTTTCCTAATGTACGTCACCCAATAAATCTTGTCTGATGTAGCAAAGGTACGACAGAACAGAAGTGAAAAGGGATGTTCGAGGGCAAATTTAATTGCTCGAGTTCAACTTAGATAATGCTCTTCTTTTCTAGATTAGTTGTTATACCATAAACTTGAAAATGACTTTCACAGGAATTTATTTTTATGTGAATAATGATTATGAAAGAACTCTTTTAAGAGTAAAATCCTCAGATAAAATTTTGTCGAGGTCATGGTTGTGGAATGTGGTTGTATTTTACTAATTCACGCAAGTATTTCTCAAGTAAAGATTTGCATGTTAAAATCGAGTAGTACGTTTTCATCGAAATTTGAATTTTCAAAGTTTCGATTTAAATAAATTGGTATATTTCTATTAAATGTTAAAAAGAAAATAATCATAATTTTGACCAAAAACTCTCTCTTGTATTGACCAGCAAAATTTAATACAAGGAGGACTGGAGGAGTAACGATTTTAATGAGAATTGAGGACAAGAAAGAACGGACCTTCCTAAGATGTCTCAAACTCAGTATGGTCAGATTCCTTTTTCGCTAACATTATATGTCTAATAAATTATATTATTCTCATAGCCATATCATTGTCGTATTTCGAGGACAGCTGTTCTTGTTCTCTTTTTTCTAAAATCTATATTTAAAAAAAAAATTGAATCGCAAAAATCTATAAATTTATAGAATATGGTTCCTCAGTCTCATTGACAGAAAAATTATTTTTTTTCGACAAAAAAAAAAAATAAAGAAAATAAACTTAGGCATGCACTGTTTTGAGATGAAAATATACAATTTTGATTTTTTTAAAAATTTTCTTGAAAAATAGGTTCAGAAAACTAAAAGTCTATATAAATTTAGTTGTCATAACTAAAATTTTAATAGATCACATTAAAATTCAAGTGTCTACACCTCAAATTCTAATATATTCCATTAAAATTTAGTTGTCCCAAAAAACTTTTGGATTTCTAAGATTAATTAGAAAGATTTTAATATATTTTAGTTGTTTCAACCATATAAATGTAATACCAATCTCTTCGGGAATTTCAACACGACTCCTCAAATTTAAAGCTCGCAAGATAAATTATTTATACTTTTAACAAAAATAAAAGAAATTAAATTAAGTAAAAAATAAAAATGGATGAATTCTTTTTCTTCTTTTTTCTGCCATTTATCAACCCCATTGTACCATTTCTAGAAGAAGGCACCTCGAATGTATCCTTTTGCTACAAGAATAATATACTAAGAGTATCTTTAAGAGACTCTCAATGTTTAAAGAACATCTTATACATTAGAGAATATCTTTAAATTTAAAGAGTTGAATAAATTTTCTAAATAATGTTATTCAACACCATTGGTACTATAACACTAGTTTAGGTTACAATATGTGATATGCTTAATGAGAAATAGAATATGCAACTCATTTAATTTTATCTCTCATTTAATGCTACTTAGTGCCACCTAGACGGGTGGTGCAACACCAACAGTGTTAAATAACATTACTCAAATTTGTTTATACACTTAAGCAATGCTCATTATTTTGACTCTTCATTTTGCATTTTCAAGGAACATATATTGATTCATCGTCATCCCTTATTTAACATATTTTTACACGACAATGGCCAATACATTTATATGTAATTTAAATAATTTAAAAACTAAAGTATTTAAAATTGTAGCTTATTAAATGCAATTATTGTAAAGTAAGAATAAGTGGTTGCTTTAACTCTCAAATTTGAAGAACCAAACTCATTCTATATTTTAAAAGTTAAAATAAAGTCTCTGTAAACTAATTTTTAAGCATTGACCATCTAAAATGAAGAACATCTTGTATTTAAAAAGTCTTTTGAAAATGCTATAATAATATATGAATATTCTCAATTTGTAAATTAAAATAAGCAGGACACTACATGATCTTTCCAGACTTCATAAAATGGATTTGGCCTCTTATTGATGGGGCAAAAAAGAATTAAAATCTTGTATATTAAATTGTCGAGTTTTGTTCGATACTGCGCACTAAATGTGCATTTATAGCCTTTATGATGATGCTAATGCAGCAAATTGATAAATAGGTCAAACGTCACTACCAAAATAACGACCATGGAAAATTTTCAATATAAATTCAAGTACAATAGTTCAAACTGTTTTAGTTCCCCCTATCAAGATGGCCTTTGAAAGCATCTCAGTATCCAAATCGTTGAAAATAAATTACATAAAGATAATCTACTAGCACCTAACTTATCACTAAATCTACTTCGAAATTCAGATAAATCCTTGTCACATATTATTATTATTATTCACCGCATTATATTAAACATGGAAATAGTAGAGCAATGAGCTTTTTCATTGTCTCATCGGCATACAAAGCTAGCAAGAGAGAACTAAACACTAATCAAAATTACTCAACTATATTGAGTTGACTTTTGAGTGAACCTGGCACTTAGTATGAGTTGCCCTTAACAAACATTCCCTTCTTAGCTTCCTCGCTCTCGGCTTCAGCTGAGTACTTTCTGAGCTGTGCCGAGTTCGCCTTTGCTCGCACCAAAAGTGGTTTCTGTGCAGCTTCTACGTTCTCTTGGCGTCATTGCCATGTCTTAAGCACTGTGTTCTCTAGTGCTCGTGCATAGAAGAAAGAGATGTGCCATGGATTGGGACTCTGGTTCATTGCGTTGAGGTTCAATGTAGCCTCCCTCCTGATAAGAACTAAAATAGGAAAGAAATATTTCATTGAAGGGACCTTCAAAAGTATAAGCAGGACTGGGAAACACTCAAAGAACGACCCCAACATTTACTGTATGATTGCAAGGCTAAAGAGCATTCCTGATGCTAGTATTCAGTTCATGTTCGTATTCTGCTATCATAAAACTGTTTAATTTATGAAAAGAAAGCAGGATAGTTCAGGTCAACACTATCAACTTGTTAAATGATCACCATAAGGGGTAAATTTAGCTGCACCAAGCATATTTTCATTTCTCTGTGTGCTTTTTGAGTACTTCCAATTGCAAACACCCTCTTTAGTTTTGACCTCAATATACTAGTCCATAGTCTCACTCCCACCAAACTTTTGAGGTAACACACTTGGTGCCTCGGACGCAGGTTTAAAATTCGCAGAATTAACTTAATTGATAGGGGATCTGAGTTTTATATCATGATTCCTGGAACCGCCTGGGGCACTCTCCTTTTGAGCATGGTGAGTGTGTCTTTGGCAATAGTCTCTGGAGAAGCCTTCTCCTTGTGTTCAGCACCTGGAGTTACCATGCTAGGTTTAAGCAGAATGCCTTCAAAGACAACGTTGTTATCTGCCTAGTAGAACACCTCTGACCACTCATGCTCTGCCATATCAAGTGTCCACTCAATTGTGTGGTCACCATCCAGAAAAATTTCGTGTTCCACAATAGGCACGAGCTGCACAAGAAATCACATATAAATATTATTTCACCACCAATAGAAAGTTATCTATCTGTCTCGTTCCTCTGGTTTTTAACAATAATGTCTGGATTCAAGGCACTGAAACAAGACAAGCACCCTCGAAAGAGAAATATAAGGAATATAGTGGAATTGGGATTTGGATAGGTACCTGAGAAATAGCTGCATAACGAGCGAGACCCCATGCTGCTGCTTTAACAGCCAAAGCAGAAGGACCACAGGGTATGCTAACAACAGTTCTGAAATATTAGAATGCAAAGAGAAAAAGGTCAGCTCATCATTTGTTTTTCTTCCTTAAAAGGAAACAATTTATTAACATGGACATACTAAAGTAAAAGATACAGCTGACACGTTTAAACGAAAACAGCACACCATTTAGCAAAACGAGCCCCTTGCTTATAGTATTCAACAGATCTAGAAGCCAATCCAACTATCCCCTGGCACCAAGATTCATTGTTGGATCCTGGTAGCGGAACCGAACCCTGTCATAAGGGAGAGAAAAAAAAAAAGCAGAGATATGTAATAACAGCACTAACCCCAAAATCTCACGTAATTGGTGATCTTCAAGAAAACAAAAACAAAAAGGCGCATTTCCAACGGATTAATTTAATAACACTTACCTTATCAACTTTGATACCGGGTACAATAATCTCATATGGCAAACAGTCTACGAACTTCTTTCCATCTGTAGACTGTAGTTGACTGGTAAAGATTCTCCTCGAAGAGAATGGCACCAGAAATATAGTTTCCAAGCAGGACTAGGAGTGTTCAGAAGAAGTTGTCTATAAGCCTGTCTCTTTGTTTCTGTATTGTCAAGTCCAATGTTTGCCAACCTCTTTCCACAGGTTGCATTTGATTCATCAACGGCAAAGATACAACGTCCTGGAGATGCAATTGATTTTTGTTCCCAAAGAGAACAAAACAGAAAACGCTTTAGCAAGAGGCACCAATCTGAACTTCCAACTCATTAATGAGATACATTAATATTTGCAATATAAACACAAAGCACTTCACAGTTTACAATTACTATTTAGCATGTTTATGTAGGCTTTACTTATAAGTAGGAGACAAAATCTTTTACGTTGATAAGAGGACAGAATATTTTATGCTATTCTAAACAAGTAATTTCTGTTGGAAAATTGGTTTTAATTAGTTAGTTTGATCAATTATTTTAGTGGGTCCAGTTAGTTGAATAAAAGATTTCTTTGGCCAGGTGTTCTACTCCATGAGTAGATTGATGTAATGTATTTATTTTCTCAAAATCAATTTACAGTGAATGATAAATTAAAGCCAAAAGATGACCATTTAAAGTTGAAATAAATTGGAAATAAAAATTTGGTGGAAAATTGTAAAATAACAATCTCACATAGGAAAACTAGAAGAACATAAACAACTTTATATTGCTCAAGTTTGAAACTTAGGTTTGGGCCCCAAAAGGTACCAATAGTCTTTGAATGGGAGGGGACCTACATGCTTGTGTTACCGCTAATTGGTGTATATTTTTCTATTATTTTATTATTATTTAAAAATATATATTTATTTATATTATATATTTCCTCGAATTTTCTGTACACGACATGTGGCATGTTCTAGAAATTAGCGGTTGATAGTTGAATTGCTTGTCCAAAAGGGTTGTGTCTATTGAAGACACATCTTTTCGGCCGTGGTGTCTTTTGGACACAACTTTTCAACTTTTATATAAAGATTCTCATATCTCGGATTTTATTCATTCCAAATCAATCCTGATTTTTCTCTCTTTTAAATTACATTCATCCATTTCTGCATTATTCCATATTTTGCATTTTGATCTCAAATATTTTCCGTGCATTTTAGTCCTCCAGTTTTAGAGAGATCAAAAATATTAGAAGGTTCGTCGTGTCTTGTAATTTGAAGTGCTATTATTACAAGTCAATGTCATTATATCTTAGGAAACAAGTGACAGAAAATTGTCGCACCAGTGCGGGGCATTATCGTCTTAAGGAAAAAAAATCGAAATTTTGTGTCGACCATTATCATTTTATTTCGTTCATTTTTGCAAGTCGATATCCTGCCCAACTGTTTATTCATAAATTATTGCACAGTAAACTCATTATTTGCCAACAATTTCCACTTCAAAGCCTGGTCACATAATTCTAGTTTGGGTTTAAATTCCAAATCATATGGAACTTGGAAAATATAGCTAAAGATGATTCATGCTGCCACGGGCCTAGATGTTAACTATTTCAGATTTTAATTAATCGACTTAAATCAGTAAAAGAAAACAAAAGTGGACTTCGGATTGAAATTTGAATAAACTCTTTTTATCAATCAATCAGCATATATATCCACAAAAAAGATATCATATTACGACAGCTTGAAGACCTCACCACAGAGTTACAATGATAACAAAAGTGTCCTCATTATCAAATGATAGTAAAACAAACTTATCTTGATTTTGAAATCAAAGGGTATCAAACTACGTGAACACCATGGATGTACAACTAGGTTATTTCTAATAAAATACTATCAATCAATCATCATACGGATCTACCATACACCTTTGAATAAATCTGTAGGTACGGAAAATTTACACCGAATTTGCACAAAAAGACAGTCTTCCTGTGATTTGCAGTTGTAAAAAACTGACAACTATTTTCATGTACAAAATATGTGCAAATTTCCTTGTACTTGTAGCATTTCTCTAAATTAGTTGTACTCTTATACCATGCTATATGCGTAGTATAATATATGAACTTTTAGTCAAAATAATAATGAGACAACATTTCAATTTCCTTGAGAACAAAATGACTACAGCTACTTTGGTGAAAAGTGGTTTTATAGCATAGTATAAGCGGTTTTCGTTCACGTGTCCATTGGTTAACATCCATTCACTAGCAATTTCCACCCACGTACTTAGTGGTCGACTTCTACCCACTAAGTCGTTAAAAGGATCGGTGATAATCGGAAAACAATTTTCAATCAATGACCAGTGGTCAATCGATCATATTGGTGGTCGGTCGATCACAATGGTAGTCGAGCGATTACCTTCACTTAATTGGCTGTCGTAGTCCGCTGCTTATATCACATAGCATCGGTGGGAGTTTTAAAAAGTTAAAACTTAAAACTACCCATTCCAAAAAGATTAATGCTAGAACTTGAGTCTGAGTATCATCATGTGAAGAGTTCAATGAAATATAGAATCTTTAATATCGTATAAACTAATACTGTAACATAATAATGTTAAATAACATTACTCATCCTAAAAGGAATAACAAGGAGGTTTTCAACAAGAATATAATTTCAAAATCATAAATACACCAAATCAATAATGCTTTGTCGTGGGAGAGAGAGATATATATCAGTAAGTCGAGTTTGGATTATGGTTGATTTTTTATTGGACTTATTTTATTTTTAAAATTTAGATAATTGAACTTAAATTTAGTTTCAAGTTCCACATTAACATCATATTGTGTCGCCTATCAGCCTCTAAACTTACATAAAAAATGCTTAGTTAGCAGTCATAAGGTAAAATATCTTCCACGGTCACAGTCACTACGTAGCACCCTATAATTGTACATAATAAAACGAAATTGTAGCAATGGGTTGAGATTAAAAAGTTAAAATATGTTCTTTTTTACTTTAGTTGTAAATTATCACAATAAATATGTTGTTCTATGGCTACTCATTAATCAAATTTAAAACTAAAATTGATATTGCGTGACAAAATTTGAAACTAAAATTAAAATTGAATAATTCAATTGAGACAAATTAAAATCTAATAACTCGATTGAGAATTTGGTAAAAGTTCATTTATTGTATACAAAACTTACCATAAATACCGAGTCGAAGTTCGTATGTTAGAATGAGTACAAGCTTAAAAATATTCTTCTAAACAAATAATTTCTTATTCGTTGAAGCTAAAAATAAATAAATTGTTTATTTAGGAGTTAATTTCAGGGTAAACAACTTTTTTACTTCAAAATATTAATAAACAAAAATATTTGAAAACAAAAAGTTATTGAACAATTTTTTTATTTTTTATTTTTAATTTAAAGCATGGCAAGACCTGTTTTTTTATTTGTCCAGGAATTCCTATTGGACCCAAATCAAGTTTTTTGTAAATTATTTTCAAAATTCATTTTCAACAATACATTTTTCCATAAAATAATGTTACACGTAAATTCAATTTTTTTTCTTATTTTTAACTACACATTTTCTAAAAAATCACTATTCCAAAATAGATTTTCCATCAAAAACTCATTTTTATTTAGCCCAAACATGGGGTAATTTGTACTTAAATTGTTGAAATTCTAATTCGTCATTCCCATCTTCTCTTAAGATATTGGATGTATAATGATAATCGCAATTTGACCTTTTTTTTTAAAACAGTGGGGCCCACTATGACACAAAGTGGTCAAAGATTGTAGCTCACCAACTATTACAACGGTAAAAATTCTGCTTAAAATTGGAAACAAACAAGGTCTAAATATGTGTTAACTTTCGTATCTTAAATCACTGGTGAAGAGTTGGTCGTTGTTAGCTTGAATATGATGGATCATTAATTTAAATCAATTGAAAACATTTATTCTACTAAGACGGTTTAATCTTTGCACTGATACCATTATATAACGCTTCGAGATCTCAATCTTCAAGGTTAACTATTTACTAACATTTAGAAGTTCTTAGGGTTGCCAACAATGCCCTGAACTTAAAAAAAAAAAAGGTTGATGTGGAAAATCCGTGCTTCGAAAAAAATAGACAAATTTAACAATTTGTCATAATAGTTTCATCTTAACTCCCTGATATGTGGACAATGTCAAACATCCCAACCAATAGCATACAAAGATAAAGTAAAATCTAAACGTCTTTCGTTCAAGACACTTCAAATAAATTATAAAAAATTAGCGTTACGGGCAAACTTAGAAATATTATTTATCGTTGCAACACTGATTGAATATAAGTATGAAATACAATTCAAGTGTTAAAGCAACATATGTAGAATTCATGTCATAATGCAAAATAAAACATGTCTTTTAATACATAATATATTCATCTATTATAAAACGGCAGCAGGCACATTCCAACGCGGTAAAAATAGAACCATGGAATTAGTAGACTTTATCTTAATCTTCGATTTTTACCAGTGAAGGTCCCAAACCTTTGAAAAATTAGTAGCAAAGGTCCAAATGGATGGAAATCATCTACTTGACCATTAGTTTACCAAAAAAAATTAATTTTATCCAAATATAAGAAGGACAAAATAATAACTTTGGATGTTTTCAAATATTGACAACTAAAATAATAAAATAAAAAATGCAATCCATACCCACCCTACACCCTACCCCACCCACTCTCATGAAAAACTAAAAGGCCGATGATCTGCACCGTTAAAACAGAAATACATCACTTTTAATGGCACAAATTGAAGGTTAGTATAAAATCTGTAAAAAAGCGAAATGTTAAGGATCGCTGCAACAATTTTCCATAAGAATAATGCCAAAGTTAACCTTTATTTTACTGTTAAAAATAGATTTAGGGGTTGTTTGAGCCTTTTTATTTTTTTTTAAATGCATTTTGTAATGGAAGATGTGCGGTTAAAAAATAAGAATTTTTTTCTGAATTTGAGTGTAATATTTTTTTTATTGAAGAATGTGTGGTTAAAATTGAGTCAAATCACTGTTCAAAAATATATGTTGATTAAAAAAAAATAAAAAAATGAGACTCAAACAATGGCTTAAATGGCACAGAAGACCTTTTCAGTTTTGCTAGAAAATACAAATTATTGCCTACCAAACAGCCCTTAACTTCATCGGAAATCCGTGTAATCTCAAAGAGTAATGCTATTTAGCTCAATTGGAGTTACAACTCCAATTTAAATGACATTAAATGATAGGTGAAATTAAATTTAATTTCACTTTTTAGTTAGCCCATCATCTAACGTCATTTAGATTGGGGGTTGTAACTCCACTGTAACTACATAGCATTACTCAATCTCAAAATTCCGTTAATCATTTGATCTTCTTTACGTGTTCGAAAAATCACAAAATTGGTGTCATTGGACTCATTGAATTTTCTTACTCGTATTAATATTCGAAAACTGCAATTGACTTGTACCATCCAAAACAAAGTTTATCAAAATTGTAAATTGGTCCTCAAACACGCTATACTTGCAATAGTGTTTCTGTACCTCAAATAATTACTTAGGGACCGTTCTCTTCGTGTTTTAGTTTTGTGTTTTTAGTTTTGAATTCATTTTGTATTTTGTGTTTTGAGTGTCTATTTTGAGATTGTTGAAAACGTGTTCTTTTTGCCATTTTTAAAAATTGTTTTGAAAAATAAAAAAATCTCAAAATCCAAGTTATAATTGAAAACACTCAAAACGACAAATTTGTCGTTTTGGGTTTTCTTTGTAAATTTTAAACTTGTTTTCAAAAACGTGTTTTCGAAAATAGGAAAGAGAACGCGTTTTCACTGTTTTGAAAAATCTAAAACAGAAAACGATTTGAAAACAACAAAGAGAACATACCCTTATATTCTTCTTCAAAACTATAATTCAAGTCTTAAATCATGATTGTGCAACTTTTCCTAAACTTCAATTTAGTCTCAACTTTGCAATATTATAATTAAGTCCCCAATTGCATTTCGATCCTCAATGAACTCATTATCACTAATAAACCTCAATTTCATCATTCAATAGTTTTTAAATCTAATTTCCAGTATTTTCCATTTTGATCCCTCGAGAATTGAAATAACACCAATTTGGTCTTCAAGTTCAAACTTTGCACTTTAGTTCCAATGAGAAATTCAGGGTATTACCACTCGTCCTAGGAGTCAAGAAGTAGACCTAATCTTACGAAGCGCCTCATGAAATGGTTTTATGGTGGCGTTCTATTTTGGCTCAAGAAAATGTACTCCGAAAAATCCTAATATTGTTACCATGTGTATGATTGTGCTTGTTGATGAAGATTTTTTCTCTTTTTTTTTTGTCTTTTCTTACCATCTTCAATGGAGACTTTTTAGAATTCATGATATTAATGATATAATCTGTCTTGCTGTTAATTATGAATCATGTCTAAATCATATATTTAAACAGATCATCGAATTTGGTGAAAAGAAAGTCAATTTGGCAATACTCATTACATGGAGATCATCACCAACGTGAAAGGTTTAGAGCATTCAACCTCATGTCTCTCATTCTCAAAGTAATGAAAACACGTGAAGATAATTTTTTAAGAAATGTATTATTGAAAATAAGTATTGAAAAAAAAAATTTCTCAAAAAATAACTTCCTCGCAAGCAACATAAAACTTCAAGCCAAAATAGCATGATGTGTAGCACATCTTCACCACAACTAGTAGCATCACATATCGTGGCCATATGAGAATAGTGATACTTCCTAAGGACTGTTGGAGACTTGGAGTACTTGGATATGTATAATGAAAGTAGCCATACAGTGCTTTTAACTCGTAGATTTAGGAGAGTCCATAATTTCTTTAAATTTTTTTGAATCTTTTACACCAAATTGAGTAAGAAAAGTTAGCATGCACAAGACTCTGATAAAAAAGTATCTTTACGCATAAGTAAAAGTAGTATTGGAGTTCATTACTTATCGTGGCTCAAAATAAACAAATTGTGGGTCTCACACTATAATTGTGATTTATACTTTATCTACCTTTTAAAAAGCATTGAGTATGTTTAAAAAAGCACGATTCGAGATTCAAAAATCATATGTCGTGAGTTTGTACCTTGAAGGAAGTGTTTTAAGCTTGTGTATGATCCCCACTCCCCCCATCTTTCTTCTACACGGATTTTGAATGCAAGTTTTTTAGAGGATAGTATGAGATGTTTAATAGAACAAAATAAAGAGATATTTTTGGATTTTTAAAATAAAGTTCAAATTATATACCATGTTTACTTTTTAATATGTCGACTCACTCATTTAAGATGTACTTCTTTCATTCATTCACAGATTCACTAGTCTTGTTAAGTGAATTCAGAAGGACACGTCTTGAGTTTTAATTAGCGGAATCCACAAAAGCGAAGGACAAATAATTTGAAAGAAAAAGGTTACAATTCGTTTTTGTCCTCGTCGAGTGCTATTTGTGAAAATTTCCTATAATTGTAATAGAAAGAATAGAAAAGGCTGATTTTCCTGGATTCAGACATGGCCCACCACTTTTGTTTCACCATTTATGTCGATCATCAATTAATTGATAATTATGTAAATGATAGGTTTACTTAAATGTAATGTCATGCGATTCATTAATTGAACCTTCGTTTGGCCCTCATAAAAATTATAATATATTTTTATTTATCTACTTTTCAAGCACATATTTTTCAATAAAATAATATTATGTGTAAATCGAAAAATTTTCCTTATTTTTCAACCATCCATTCTTAAAAAAAACACTATTACAAAAATTATAATATCAAATAATGGGTGCCAAACGAGGGTTATAATATATCAAGCATGGTTCGTTTAAACTGGTACTAAATAACATTATTTTTACATATATCCCAAATTTTGGCTTAACTATAGGGAAAATACATAACTACCATGCTTCTAAAATAGGTGTTGAGATTTTGTGTTCTTTGATAAAACGTTGTAATTTATATTTAATCAAACATGTCATGACATAATAAACACACAATTTATGATCGCGATCACATATTAGTTACAAAATCACACGTGATTATAGTCACATATCTCGTAATTTATGGGTCACAATTCCCTATTAAGTCAAAATCACACAATTAACGAATCATAAATCATTTATTAGCCACAAATCGTAATTAAATTATCACGCCCACTCCAATCCACTCCACCCCATTCCACTTTACCACTACAAGCACTAGCCAAAATCGTTGCCACCACCTCAAATCCATAATCCAATACTACCTTTTCCTCCGCCTCAAATCCATCATCACGCCTCATCCATCGATTCATATATGAGTGAAATAATCAGTAATGGCAAGCTCACCTCACCCCTACCCCCATTGATTCAAATCAAAGTGAATAGTCAGGATTGACATGTAGGGCTGTAAATTGATCGGATATGGATCGAATTTGCTTATATCCGATCCAACCCGATAAGAATAAATATCTGATCCGATAATTCAACGGATATTTGATTGTTAAATCCATATCCATTTTGTTGTGTTATCAGACATCCGATTCGATAATCCATCCAAATTAAAGAAATTAGGGGAAAAAATCAATTTTAATTTTTTTTTTTCCAAATTTTCCAATTCCTAAACGAGTTTAATAGTTATAAATTTCTCCACTTTTTTATGTTTTGAATTTGATGACTATTTATTCTAAATTTATTTATTTTAGCGACAAATAACATACCATAAAAAATATTTTATCGATGCAATTATTTATAAAAAATCGGATCGGATTGTTATCGGATCAGATTGTTATATATCCATATTTGATCCATTTAATTAACGAATTATCGGATTCGGATCTTAATTGAGTTATCAGACAGAGACCCTAAATCCATCTCCTATTAATTTTATCGGATTTGGATTGAATTCTGACAAAATTCAATCAATTGACAATTTGACAGCTCTATTGGAGGGACTGTAGGGATGGGCAAAACCTGACCGAACTCGTCAAAATCGTCTAAACTGAACCAGCTCGATCGGTTTGGGTCGATTTTTTTGTTGTTTCTACACGGATTGAGTGGAGTGATTGTGTAGGTGGATTGAATTGGGTCGGGTTATAGGTTAACTCGTGAAAATCGAATAAACTCGCTCAATCCAACCCTACTATATTTATAAACTTTATAAGTGTTATGATATTGTTTGGACGAAATTGAGTCACTCTATTTCTCCACACAACCTCCAAAAACTACAATATTTAGAAAAACATATATTAAAATGTCAATTATTGTTGGGAAAATTTTGTGCAATAGTTAAAAAGTTTGAGGGAATCATACCCAAATTATATACTACTAATTAATTAGATTCTATATACAAACGCGATCCATGAGAAGTCTTGAATATGACACAAAACACGGAAACTCTTAAAA
>CAIGRP010039065.1:0-20787 GCA_903798385.1 Fraxinus cuspidata
CATTTGTGAGCCGATCGTTCCAAGTAGTTATGCTCGATACAAGTAGTGAATCCAACCATTCGAGTGCCCTATCCAGTAAAGTGTGTGGGAATAACCTCAGCCTGATAGCATCTTCTGATATTCCTTGGTACCTGAAGTGTTGACACATATTCAAAAATCGAGATTTATGTGTGTGCGGATTCTCATTAGTCAACCTGTAGAACTGATGCCCATTTTGGAAGAGTTAGATGACATTAGTTTTTAGCTGGAAGTTTGGCTGTTCAAATGGGGGGTATACAATATTGGATTGACTTTGGACGACGAATGGTGACAAGAAATCCCCAAGTAAGGTATTCCCGTCATCTTCTTCATCTACATTGGCTGGAACTAATTGTTCGTTTTGCACGTCGACCATTTGTTGTACTACGCTTACTTTTCTTTGCCTATAATGGAAGGTGCGCTCAATTTCTGGATCAACTGGAATCAAGTCACCGTCAAGCTACCTTCGCATACAAGACCCGATAAAGAATCAAAAGTAATACTTAGATAAATTATTAAAAAGAAAAAAAATTACTACTAAAACACAAATAATTAAAAATAAACTAATATTCGAATTAATGTCAAAATAAATAGAATAAAACTAAATTCAATTCCTGACAATGACGCCAAAAACTTGTTCACTAAAATATGTCTAATTAAATTTACTGCAAGTGTACGGTTCGTTACAAGTAATAAAATGGACTTCTTGAGTCTGATTATCGTTCCCACAAAAATTGATTAGTTTAAATTCTAACTAAAGTAACCTTGACCGTAGAATAAAATGAGAGTTTTTGTTTTAATAAATTTATAACTAAATTAATATTGAACATACAATTAATAATGATTTATCTAAATTGAATGTAAATGTTGTAAATGTAATATGGGTTTTTCGAATGTATGATGAATATACTAGGATCACGAATCCCTATGCAATAAACTTTTTAAACCTAGTTTTACACTTTGACATACGGTTGAAATATCGAAAAATCAATGCTCCTAAATTATCTAACAGTCTCTCGAGTAAAGTTAAACTTATTTCAATATGTGACCTGACTATATCTCTATGACGGATGTGAACATACAAAAATGCATGTATTTTTATGAACATTTAAATATTTACATAAGGCATAGCGGTATATTTCTATCATCTATCGGATTCTATGATGATTTATATATGTCGAGCCTATTCTCCTTCTTTCGAATTCATGAAATAAGCTACCAAACTCACACTATCATTCGCGCATATACTTGCGGAGAAAAATAAATTTATATAAATCATTCAAATATCATAAAACGTGTTTTTGATTGTCAAGAATGTAAAAAAAGAATTAAAAATTGTATTACATATTTCATCTAACCCTAGTACAGAATTAATCTAGCCTAACATGGTGGGAATCAGAAAAATAAGTAAAGAACTACATCACAAATTGAATTCTTCAATTTGATCTTCGCCTTGTGATATTGTTCTTTGTGTTCTTGACTCTTTTTCTCTCTAAACATTCTTGTAAAATCTCCCCATTTACTTTTAGATGGCCTTAGGGTTTAAATACGCGACATAAGATTTGTTTCCATATGAATTCTATAGAAATAAGGAAACTAGAAAATATTTTGCGATTTGACCTGGACGGGTGTCCGTAGAAAATAGGGCGGCCGCCAAAGCTTAAAAAATGGCACCTGTTGACGATGTTGATGGCCGGGCGGCCGCTCGACCAATATAACTGGGCGGCTATCCAATTATAAAATTTTCACGAATTTTCTTTTCAGCCATTTTCTTCATTCTTTCTTTCATCTTGGTCCTCCACATTAAATTACTTCAATTTTAGCGCTTCAAATTTTTCTCAAATGCATATTAGTCCCCAAACTTCTATCAATTGACCGATTTATCATTCGTTCTTTTCCAAGCTTAGAAATAGGCCCAAAACTGAAAATAAGATAAAAATAATTTAAGTTAAGTAAAATACAATAATAAAACGACACAAAAATTTAGTAATATGGCCCCAAATAAGTGCACAAAAATGCACTTATCCCATGCCCACAACATTTGATCATTCAAATGGCCACCATAATGGGTCAATAATTACTGCATATCCAGATCCCACTTACCTTCTCAAACGGTTAAAAAAAAAAGAATTAAAATTTAGCCAACATGGCTCCCAGACAACCTCATAGTATGGTCGTCCAACTTTTGCTATTGAATCTTGGACAATTCAACTCCGTAAATCGTTTTCTCGGCGGATTTTCTCTTATTGTCTTGCAAATCTTCCTCAATAGGGGGAAGAATTAAATCGAGAATAGTTGGTTTCGTCGAAGAGCTGGCTTCGCTTACATCTTTCTAGAAAGGCAAGACATAGACCATTGTTTAATATATTTAAATATTGGTGTCACCTATATCTTCCTAAGGCCTTTGATGTACTATAATAGCATATCTGTTTGCCCCATCTCCCCACTCAATCACATGCCTTTTGTATGTGAAGATTTTAGCCGGACAAAAACTTTTGCATTTCAATCTTCAAATTTGGAAGAGATTATTCATAGTTATTCCAAGCTTAAAAATGAGATATTCACAACATTTCCAAATTTCTAAGTAAAGAGTTACAATAATATAAAATAAATAACCTATACTTATCATATAATTTTAGAAATAGTAAAACTTAAAATAGATTATACAATATGATTTCACAGAGAAACAATATTATATAATCACAAATACAGATGATCAAGAAGTGTAGTTTAAAAAATTGAGTTGTCAATATGACGGGTTTAAGGGCTTCAGGCCCTTTTGATCCACTGCATCCTCAAATTTTCAGATTCTCGTAGTAGATCTTGAATGAAGGTAAACAATGGTAAGCCAATTACCATAATAACCAGGATCAAAAGAGACACTGTGCATATTTGAAGAAAAGTAAAGAGTAGGATTTAGAGAAGAATATCAAAATCTGAAACTTAAAGTTTCAGAATAAAGCAGGCGATAAGAGAACACCAGAATTGGTCCAGGATACCCAAACAATATGGAAGAATTCATCGAGTCCCAATAACTTGGTAGAACTCATAAATGAGTCAAGAAATCAGTAGAAATTAGAGTCAGTTAACTCTCAACTCACTAGTAACCAAGAACAAGTTACAGAAATCTCCACAACTTAATAGTGGGTAACCAAGAATCACTAGAAACCAATGTAAAAAATAAAAAAATCACTAGATCAAGAACGAGTTATAATATTTTTAGGAAATAATACAAAAATCCTCAAGAACTTCCTTGAAACGTTTAAGATCTTTACATATCTAACCCTTAAATACAGAGTTTAAAAAGAGATCCAACCATAAGAATAATCGAAGGTAGATGAAACACGTTTCTCGCATAAAACACACTTGTTTTCACAAAAATCGCAGATCGAAAGATTTTTCAAATAAAAAAAAACATTTTCGAAAAACTAGGATTTCATAAAAAAACAACCAAATCTCATTTTAAAAAGTGTTGAAGCTTTGATACCCCTTGTTGGTCTTCAAATCGTTTGTTTAAAAAGGTAATTTCGAAAAGTAAAAATTGCATAATGTAAAAATCGAACACAAAGGAATTTTCACCCACGAACAGGTCTAGATGTTCACATGCTCTAAATGCTACTCACTTATTAAGCATCTACGACATATATATTATATTGCTCAAGATTACTAAAATAAAGCCAGTTTCAGTTTGTACAAATGTATGAAGAAATCAATTTCTTCATGTGTCTCTCTTAGCTCACACACAAAAATGTTTACCACAGTAAACCATTCTACAATATCTTAATATACACTCAGTGCATCAAGAAATTTACTCAAAATTACTGAGAATAAAGAACAGATTTGAGAGAAAACACAAAGACGGAAAAACATAAAATGACATCATACACAAACTTTGTGTAAAATGATTGAAAGAGGGATTTATATGGCGCAAAAAATCATAGATTCAGCGCCCATAAACTTACCACATGTAAGACCAGATTGTACCAAGCTTACCACATGTAAGATCAGATCGAAAGATTTAAAAAAAAAAAAAATCATTTTCGAAAACTAGGGTTTCTTAAAAAACAACCAAATCCTTCTTTAAAAAACGTTGAGGCTTTGATACCACATGTTGGTCTCCAAATTGTTTGTAACAAAGTAATTTCGACGAGTAAAGATTGCAGAATGTAAAAAGTTGAAAACAAAGAAATTTTCACTCACAAACAAGTCTACATGCTCACGTGCTCTAAATGCTACCCACTTATTGAGCATTTACTACGTAGATATTGCTCAAAATTACTAAAATCAAGCTAGGATCAATTTGTACAAATGTATGAAAAAATCAATTTCTTCATGTGTTCCTCTCTCAGCTTGCACACAAAAATGTTTACCACAGTAAACCATACTACAATATCATAAATATACACTTAGTACATCAAAAAATTCACTCAAAATTAAATAGAATAAATAACATATTTGAGAGAAAACACAAAGACGGAAAAGCCTAAAATAACACCATAGTCAAGCTTTGTGTAAAATGATTGAAAGAGGCGATTTATATGGTTCAGAAAATCACAGATTCAACGCCCATAAAACTTACCACATGTAAGACCAAATTGCACCAAACCATAAGCTAGAAATCGTATCTCATCCAACACGCTTTCATAATAGTTGGTCAAATCCGGTCAAAAGTCAACACTTTAGTGAAGCAGTCAACATTTCAACAATGTAGCTTCTAAGGAAGGACTGTGTGGTATAGCCATGAAGGCTTCTTATCCCACTGCCTGAAAATGTACAAAAGATGAAGCATTTTATTTCTAGTGTTGCATATAACCTTGGGTCTGATGGTGAAAATCTTATGTTGTTTTCAACTTTGTATATAGGTTGTGCAATGCCAAATGTATCGTAAGTCATTATGTAATTCTTTTGATGCATGAATTATGTATAGGCTTCTGGAGTACAAGTCTCACCCGTTTGGTATAATTTTTGCTTTTACTTTTTGTATAAGAGTTTTTGAAGGAAATCTCTTTAATTTTTGTTGGAAAATTAATTTTTAAAAGTACTTTCTTTTCTGAAAAGTGTTTTTAGAGAAAGCCACGTTCAACTAGTTTGCTTTAAAAGCTCTTCTAACTACCAAAAACACTTTCATAAAATTAACCAAATGAATCCAAAAATAACTTTTGGGTCTCAAAAGCTCATTTGATTTTTCAAAAGACATACCGAATGGATCCTCACTTCAATTATTAAGCCCTAGTACCAAACAATAGAAAACTAATACGATTGAGAATATGTTGAGGCAAAGTTAATATGTTGAGTAGCACGTAAACTGTTGTGAATATTAATGGCTTGAGCTACCGATCTTAACATGCTGGTTAAAGTTTTATATTTGGGTAATTATCACATAACGTCTTCACCTTTCTCTGTTATTGTGGAAAATGTCATTATCTTTCATTTTTTTGGCATTTTCACCATTCATTGCTAAAAATGTCATTTTTTATTCATCTTTTCAATTATGTATTAATTACCATTTTAATAATTTATTTACGACTCATTTGCGCTTTTAAAAAAAAATTAAGACTATGATTGCAATTAATTTTTCTTTTCCCTTTTATTTTATTTAAAGGAAATGGTGTTTTTCGTCATTTCACAATTCTTAATTGAGAAAATGGATGAAAATGACATTTTGCGCAATGAAAGGTAAAAAAGGGGCAAAAATGTCAAAAAATGAAAGGTATGGATGTTTTCTACAATAACAATGAAATGTGGGGACGTTGTGTACTAATTACCCTTTTATATTTCATCGATATGGGGGCTTATCTTTTTAAAATGATCCTATAATATGGAGAATTATTTGAGAACATTAATCGTGGAGCCCCATAAGATACATTTAAAAACCTTAATTATTAAATTTGAATGCATGTTTAAGATTTAGATAGATCAAATAGTTCTTTTGAACCTAATGGACTGTGATAACTTATCAAATTTTGGACTTAAATCTTAAAAGATTAATTTCGCAAAGAGGTTAATTTGTTGTAGTTTAATGAGCGTAAGTTTAACGTAAGATTACACTTGCGTATTCAAGCAACATGGTGATTTCAAAAAAATAAAAATAAAATGTTAATCACATTTGATTTCCTAATACTATCGAATGCAGTGTTTTGATGTTTTGTGTCCTAGCTCTTTATATTAGAAAAACTAGTAAAATTGTAATAGTGCGTTTAAAATCCATTAATTTGTTTAAGTAAATAAATTAAAAAAATACTCATTTTTTAATTCCAAATTATGCAATTTTTAGTTGTGTATGATTCCCAACTTAAATTAAAGTGTTATATTTTCATGCAAGATTTTTTTTTTTTAAATGAAATGAAATAAAAATGGCTAATACACATTCAAAAGCTAATGTTTTTAAAATCGATATGGACATTGAGTTGAAATAGAGAGAGGGTAAAAAGTCGAACCAAGTTACACCAAGATTAAATCGAAAGTGAAAAATAATTAATTCATTAAAATAATTTTTCGAAGAATTGAATTTGCCTGATTGCTGAGAAGAAGATAATAACTATTATATACTATACATTTTAGTCAAACGACTTGTGTTTTCTTCTAATGCCAATGTTAACATTTTAACCCTTAGTAATGGGGATGAACAAAAATCATCAATCCGTCAAATTGAATTGAAATTGCAATTTTGAATCCTATAGTTTGGATTAACCTGATTCTGGTTTCGATAGTTCCAAAATGAAAACATCGGGAAAAGAGTTTAATTTAGGTTTCGATTGTTGAAAGGCGTTAAAATCAAATAAAATGAAACGTTCTCCAAATTTAATATTAAAAATTACTTATTTTATCCGAAATATATTATTTATTACTTCATTTTATAGTTCATTTTTTTTTATCTATTTCAAAAAAGAATGAATTTTTATAACAAGCATAAATTTCATATTGAACCTTATATTGGTTGTTTAAGCTTGTATCAATACACATATTGTTATTGTAACTTTTGTGTTTAGAAAATGTTTCATTTTAAGTGTTAGATTGAAATTTCTTGACAATACATTTATTTTCGCACTTTTTGAAATATGTCATTTGTTAGAATCGTGATTTGAAATAAAATCAAACCGAAAAAATAATTTAATTTAATTTATTTTCAAACTGTTAAAATAATTTAATTTAATAATAATTCAAAAACTACTCAAATCAAATCGTGTTTACTTAATTACTTTGCTTAGGAATACAAAACTGACCGAACACTGCATATATATAAATAGTACACACTCATGCACTTCCAACCAATACCCAACTTCACCAAAAAATATATATATATATTTTTTTATTACTTTTTTTCCTAAACAATTACGAGCCCGGGAAACCGGTTACGGGTTTGACCTCTGATTGTCCGGTTTAACCAAACCCCATTGGTTTTCGGCTGGGACCCGGTTTCAGTTAGAACCGGACGTTCCGGTCCGTTTTCGATAACATAGTTTAAAAGGAATAAAAGAAAATTGATTGCCCCATCTGTATTTGACCAACTGGAACTAACTTTAACGGCATCAGAAGTCGTAAGGTACCCGCATCTCTTTCTCAATTTTATGCTTTTTTTTTTTTTTGGAATTTAATGCATAATAAAAAGCATTTTTTTTGGGTTGATTAAATTATGGAATTCCAAGATGTTGCATCGATTATTCTGCTCAATTTCCTATCTGAGGCTGTATGTTTTGTTGAAATTTATTGCATCTATAGCTGATTTCAATGTGACGTTTTCAGTATTGATTAACTAGCATGACTGGGTAAATTTACTCGAATCTTGAGTCTTGAGTCATATATTGAAGACTGTAGTTTGTCAAATAGTTGCGTGCACCATTTATGAAGTGATGATGTAATATGCTTTCAATATGAGCTGAAATAGATTGTGGAACTCAAGATTACCATCACTTGGTTATATTAATTTTTTTCATTCAATTTTTAGTGGTCTAAGAATTTGATTTTAACAGAAATTATTATTTTTCACACAAACTCCTGAACCTAATGTGTTGCACCTCGTCTTGCTAGGTGTTTGGATTCTTTCTTGTTAGCCCTAGATTAGCTTTAATTCATGTTCTATCAGATATTTTTGTTGGAGGGACCTTTCTTCACCTGAACTAAATTAAACTGGAGAGAAAATCAGATCGGCCAGAATGGTGGACCATGGGAAGGAAACCACTCTTCAATTTGCACCCTTTCAGAGTGCCGTGGATGAGGGTTTTTGGCGTAGGTTGTCTTCATTGAAGCTCAACAAGCTAGGACTCGATGAATCTCCAATTCCAATAACTGGTAAACTCTGTTACATTTGACTTACATTTACATGCCTGGAAGTCTTCCTGTCTTTTTGCTGTTTACTGCCTGTCATTAGAAGGTTTCAATTTGTTGGAGGGAATTTTGCATCTTTTGATATTTTAGGATTACTTTCTGTCTTGATAACCAGGTAAAGATCAAACTGAATATAACACAAATCATGCTTGGCCCTTGAGTATGCTTGCACACATTGCAAGTGTAGGGTTGCTAAAGATATGGAGAAAGGGTTCATGCTGATCTGTGGATCTACCTGTTGGTGATGTTTTCTCTGAGGGAGGCAGGGTAGTGTAAACTAGAAAGTGATAGGAAAATGTGTATTTTCCATTTATGAAACACGTTATTGTCAATACTTGCATCATGAATGAATGTATTTACCAGAATTATTAAGTTTGTGAATTATAAAATATAGATGGAAGCTCTTAGGTACAGGGTGTTTGCATAAATTTTAACAGTGTTTAATGCTTTTTGCCAAAGCTTGAAAGCCTTAAATTCTATTGGACATCCTTTCTTATTGGTCAATCCTGGAGAAAATGTAACTTCGTTTGAAAACTTATAAGAAACATTATTGTATGTAATTTTGACAGAACCAATAATGGATGATGTGAAAAAGGATGGCATTGACTATTGGGTAATGAAAATATTTTTGTGGGTGTGTGGCACACTGAGGTTCTTAGAAGGGTTTTCATATGGTTAGATGGCTATTTTTAGCATTAAAGGAAAAAAGAGTTTTGGAAGGCGAGAGGCAGAGAGAGTAGGTCATGGCCATAAAGTCTTGTATGAGATCTTAACAAGGTCATGTGATACTCAATTATCTCTTAATCTAGGTTTGTTTGGCTCTTTAATCATGGTTGTAGTTCACAATATGCATTCCATGCCTCGTTATCTATATATAGGTACTGAATAATATGATACACTACCGTAATTTTTACACTTTTTTTGTGGATTGTTTTGATGGGGCTATATCAACTACTGTGCAAACACAGTGAAATAATGGGTGCATACAAACAAGTGATCTGCCAACCATGAACTGGTCTTAGACCTTTGCTATTGTTATATTTCTTGTATTTCTTTGTTTCCTATCTCTGATCTCTCTCCTAATAAATAGAAAGCATGATATCCTGTCATGATGTGAGCATATTGTTTTGCTTCTTCTGATTTCATGTCAGGTTATTTTGCACCATGCTCACATCATCAAGTGTCAAATCATTTAACTCTTCTTGCCGAATCTTTACCTAATGAATCAAGTGAACAATCATCGGTGCCAGAACCAAGCCGTGGGAATAGGAATAGGTGTTCTGTCCCTGGAATTCTCTACAATACAAATACATATGAAGGTTTCCAAGCTCTTGACAAGCAGAGCTTACTTGAGGCAGAAGGGGAGAAGGTAGCTTCGTTGTCCATTTCAATATGCAATTTATGTCTTACATTATTCTCAGTAATGAACTTTTCAATTGTTTGGGATACTTTCCATGCCATACTTGAAACTAATAGTGTAACCAGATAAAAGGCGGATTACCCAGGTGCTGAATATGCATCTCATGTCACCTTATTTCTCTTTAAATGTCAGATCTGGGAGGACATTCATTCGGGAAAAGCTGAGGAGGATAGCAGAATTCTTTTAAGATTCCTTGTTATTTCATTTGCAGACTTAAAGAAATGGAGTTTTCGTTACTGGTTTGCTTTCCCTGCTCTAATGCTTGATCCTCCTGCAACCTTGGCTACTTTGAAGCCAGCTTCCCACTTGTTTAGCTTAGAAGAGGTGATGCCAATATTAATAATATTGAGAATATTTTTAGCTGCTCATTCTTACATTGCTTTTAATATAAAAGATGTTGTTGTGGCTTATAGGCTGAGTCCCTAGCAGCTGCTTGTAACGAGTGGCGCAACTTGTCCTCAACAACAGGTAAAAGATTTCTTGAGCATTTGTTGATCCATTGTCAATGTTTTCTTTGTATTGGTGGTTTAAATCCTCTAGTCTCCTGCAGATATTCCATTCTTCCTGGTTTCTATTGATTCGAACTCAATTGCTACGGTTAGGCATCTGATTGACTTTGAAGACTGCCAAAGTAATGGTCATAAGGTCTGTCAATATAATTCCACTTACATATTAGGAAACCTATATCTATATGATTATAGTATTATTTATTAATTAGAATGACTGAAGTCCTATTACTGACAAGAACAAATGGAACTGTATATTAGCTTCAATTGGTCATAATGGAAGAAACATTTAATTAACATAAACGCATGTCTATATTCCATGCAGGTTCTGTTTGGGTTTTATGACCCTTGTCATCTTCCAAATAATCCCGGATGGCCTCTTCGAAACTTTCTATTATATATTCATGTAAGATGGGGTCTTGAGAAAGTTGCATTTTTGTGCTACCGCGAGAACCGTGGTTTTGCGGATCTTGGACTGTCCTTGGTGGGTGAAGCATTGATATCAAATTCACAAGGTAGAGTAAAAGTAATTGAGGAACAACTCTCTTCGTGATTCACTTGTCTTATATATTTAGGACCTGTTTGAGTCCCATTTTTTAGTATAGAATGTATTTTGGAATAGTAGATTGATGGATAATGTATGATTAAAAATGAAGGAAAGTTTGTTGGGTTGCATGTAGTATTATTTTATTGAAGAATGTGTGGTTGAAAAGAAGGTAGAAAAATGCATTTTGAAAAATGAGAATCGAAAAAGGGCCTAATCGCAATTATTATATGATCAGGGATTCCTGAAAAATGTGAACTTCTTTGTTTAGGTTGGAAAACCAATCATAAAATGCCAAATGCTGTGGGTTGGGAAAGTAACAGAGGAAGAAAGATCCCAAGATTTATCAGCCTTGCTAACAATATGGATCCAACTAGGTATCTCTATAAATGATCACTTCACCTACAGAACAGTATTTTTTGTATCTTCCTTACTGCTTTGTGGCTCATTATTAACAGGTTGGCCATATCAGCTGCAGATTTGAACTTGAAGCTAATGAGATGGCGCGCCTTGCCTTCATTAAACCTCGATGTCTTGTCTTCGGCAAGATGCCTTCTCCTTGGAGCTGGCACACTTGGATGCCAAGTTGCTCGAATGCTTATGGTTAGCATTTGAACATTCAAGACTCATGGTTAAAATTATATCATTGTTGAGCTTGGTAATCAAAAGCTCATATTTTGCAGGCATGGGGTGTCAGGAAAATTACCCTGCTTGATAGTGGCAAGGTGGCTATGTCTAATCCACTACGGCAGTCCCTGTATACCTTGGACGACTGCTTGAATGGAGGTGAATACAAGGTGACTGCAGCAGTGGAGAGTCTTAAACGAATCTTTCCTGCAGTTGTAAGTGGTTTCTGCTTAAATATATTTTTTGGTTTTATTTGTTCAACAATTGGATCTGAAATATTATCTTTTTTTTTTTCTCAGGAAGCAGAAGGTGTTGTGATGGCCATTCCAATGCCCGGGCATCCTGTACCTTGCCAGGAAGAAAATAGTGTTGTTGAGGAATGTAGACGACTACTCAGTTTGATTGATTCTCATGATGCCATCTTTTTGCTAACTGATACACGTGAAAGTAGATGGCTCCCAAGTCTTCTTTGTGCCAGTGCTAACAAGGTTTATCTTTTTAGTTTAATCCTGTTTTCAGTTCAAGAATGAAAATTTTATCCCTCGTGCTGCTCCAATGCAATCTTTTTTGCATATTTCCTGTGCTTTTTGTTTTTTCTTGGCTATACCTTGGTGTCATCTCGTTTGGGATTTCCAACTTCAGATAGGAAATCATGTTTTCTCAGAATACTCTTTTTGAAACAAACTTGTTTGCTTCATCTCAGATCACTATTACAGCAGCTCTAGGGTTCGACAGCTTCCTAGTTATGCGTCATGGAGCTGGTCCACTGAGCTCTAACCATGACATAAAAGCAGAAACTCTGACTGATTTATCTGCTCAAATGGGAACTGTCTCCCTCGACGACAGTGGGACTAGACAAAGATTGGGTTGTTACTTTTGTAATGACGTGGTTGCTCCAGTTGATGTAATTATTTAAGCAAACTGATATAAGTTTTCAATTTTCACATTTTTTTATATCAACCTCATTGATTATTATGACCTTTGTGCAGTCAACCACCAATCGGACCTTGGACCAGCAATGCACTGTTACTCGTCCAGGGCTTGCTCCTATTGCATCATCAATTGCAGTTGAACTTCTTGTAGGAATCCTGCATCATCCTTCTGGGTAAGTTCTACAGATCGTAATGCTACACGAAAGTTGAGAACTTTAAAATAGAGAATTAGTTTGTTATACCCTCCTTTTAAAGCATTGTACTCGTTCAGGATATTCACCAAAGCTGAATTTGCAAACTCAACTGATTCTTCAAGCACCGAGCAGCCTCTTGGTATCTTGCCCCATCAGATTCGAGGCTCCCTCTCTCAATTTTCTCAGATGACACTTGTGGGTCATGCCTCAACTAGTTGTACAGCATGTAGCTCCACTGTAAGTATCAGCTCCTTAACACGCACTAAAAAGCAGTAGTTGTATATTTTGCCAATCTTGTTTTCTGGTCATTTTCTTGGTTATGACTCCACTCTAGTTGATCATTTTTCTCTCTTTTTGCACCAATTGTGGAATATGGATTCTGAAACATGTTTTTGAAGCATTTTTTGACATTTATTCTGCCCGAAATTGCCACGTTGATGTCTCATCTTTCATTTGTGAAATTTAATGTTGTTCAGGTGGTATCGGAGTATCAGAAGAGGGGGATGGAGTTCATACTTGAAGCCATTAACCATCCTACATATCTGGAGGACATAACTGGATTAACAGAGCTGATGAAGTCAGCTGGCACTTTTGAATTAGACTGGGATAATGAGGAGGATGATGAGTGTGTTGAAATCTAATTGCCTTACCTTGTAGATATACACAAACAGGACTGGGATATTACTAATTAGTCTGTATTATTTGAGGATGTTTCATGGGCAAGCCTCATTGATCAATGGCAAATGTTCATTGTTTGACAAAACAAATTTAGAACACCATTAAAATTTAAAATATAAAATGACATTTTCTTTTTTGCTTTGAGCATTAGGAAAATCATTTAGGGTAACTCAAAATTTTTATCTTTAAGTTCGCATATAAATTTATCAAATTTTGAAATAAACAATCAAAAATTAAAAATATTATATATCGTACTGAGAACATAATAGTAAGAATGTTATACGATCGAAGCACGGTCCTTTCGACTCTAGGTCCTACACGGCTCTTGGAGGGCCTAGGTATGCCCTACCATTGTAGCGGGCCGTGCCAGGTTTGGCGCTATGGCCGTGGCATCTTTTATACATTTGTCGAAACAAAATTTAGAAAATGTTATATACAAATCGTTAATTATATTACATTTTTAACTTAAATAAAAAGGGACCCACTTGGTATCGAAGGGGAGGCCCTGGCCAGCGTGGAGTCACTAGCATAGAAAGTAAAAAATCTGTGGAATTGGGCAGAGATGACGGCTCTTTTTAATTCTAGAGGCTTTGTAATTTCCCCAATTCTACCTTCTTCAACGAGTTTCGGTTCGATCACTCTTGTCAGTCTTCCATTTTCCCATTACAAACTGAGAAATTCAAATAAGCCCTCCTTTTTCTGCTCTCCAATTCGTCTTGCTGTTACAGTTACGACGGCGACAATGGCCAGTGATCAAAGTACGGCGAAAACCGTGGACTCCGTGCCAAATTCTTCGATGAAGCTCCTATTTGTCGAAATGGGTGTTGGCTATGATCAACATGGGTAAATCAATTCCCTCATCTCTCACCACTCACACGCTCGCACGCACGCACGCACGCACGAAGACACATTTTTATATATGGTGTTCAATGTGAAAATTTCGATGGACAAACAGGCAGGATATTACGTCAGCTGCAATGCGGGCTTGTAGGGATGCTATCTCTTCTAATTCAATCCCTGCTTTCAGGAGAGGTATTTCCTATTGTTCCTATTTGTTATTTTAGTGATATTTTTTGGACTATCCGTATATTCATGTGAGTTTATGTAATTTATATAAGATTAGTAGTGATGTAATAGATACATGACCTAAATTATTGTTTTCCCTTGGTACCTGGTTGGTATATAAGTATTGTGGCTCATGATCATTGTATATGTGGAGTTGTTTGCTGAAGTCTAGCAACTATTAAGTTACAATTGTTTGATTAGTGTGTACTGAATTCATGTCAAATAACTTACTTGATTTATTGGAATGTTGTATTTTGTAATTTTCTGTGTGCAGGAATCGATATGATAGGAGTTTCTTTCTTCCATTTTTTCTATTATCAGGAAGAAATGGTTTTTTGGAAATCTGATCAGCTCCTATTTCCTCACTTAAATTCCTACAATGTTCAACCTGAGATTTCGATCCTGTGAATGGGACTTTTGGAAGCATGCTTGCTATTTATCCAACATCTGTCATTTTGCAGAAAGTTCAAAATTTCTAGTGCTTGTTTCACGTTACATATTGTCCATAAAATAGGAATTAATGTGAATAATTTATCTGCTTTTACTTTTTTTCAATGGAACAACGGTAATTTGTTAGTTATCCTGGCTCTTGATCATGATTCAGTTTTTACCTGCAAGAACACTGGAAGGATGTAACTAGATCAATTTTGTATATGTAAGTGCAAGATCATATATCCATTGTCCCTATTTAGGTATGTGCCGCTACATTATGACTTGGTTTGATGTAGGCTGTTACATGTTGCTTGTGGCTGGATTTGTTGCCTTGATTATTTTCATACAATGTTATCTCCTTTTATAAGTTAAATTATTGCCTCAAGTGGGAAATATTTTACTTTTTGTTTTGGGGGTACAGGGTCTATTCCTGGTGTTTCCTTTGATGAGATGAAACTGCAGATTAAGCTGGGAGTTCCTCGACCTCTACAGCATCTTTTGGATATTGAGAAGGTCAAATCAGTTTTCCCTTAGTAAGTATCTTACACTTGAGTTATAATATTCTCTTCATAGCTGTTCATCATGGGTAATTGAATGTCTCTGACCATTTTTACTTAACACAGTGGAGCAATATCAAATGTTGAGGTTGTGGATGGTGGTCTAATATGCTCAAGTGGTGTGCATGTGGAAGAAATGGGAGATAAGAATGATGACTGTTACATTGTAAATGCAGCTGTTTATGTTGGTTATTAAATTTCCATGTCAATCAGAAACAAAAAGTTAGTTTCCTCTTCCATTCTTCCCCTTTGTACTTCAATCCTGCCGAATTTCCATGCACTGTTATGCTTCAAAAGATAATATTGTTTGCGGCTCCAAGTGGTTTCTGTTTTAATGGTTGGACTTTTGGTTTTTACATGTCAATTTTCAAATGGGAACTATTGTTTTGCTACATTTATTAGCAGGTTTGTAAAACTGATTACTTTTTCATGCTCGAATGTGACCTTTATCTTTGGGGTGGTGGTTCGAGGGGGTGGCTACCTGTTTCTTGAATAATTTTGAAGACAGAACAGGTTGATTTTGCACGCATGATAGCATTCATTTCAGCACTAATGTCTGAATATCAATGAAAATTATGTCTCCTTTGGTAGATCTAACTGCAATTCCTGCACAATGTTTTCTGTAATTATGTATTAGCTCCATGGTGAGTTCATTTGATCTATATTAACGCTCATAAAATAATGTAAAGTACTATTACTTGATCCCTTCTTATTTTCTTCTGAATTTTTTCAGACCCAAGCTAATTAGGATTCTATTGAACATAAAATTATCATTGCAAGGCTGATATTTTCACTAACTAGTAATTCAGCTATGAAGATAAATTATCAGAAACCTCTTGAATAGCTGGTTAATTCGAGAGAATGTGAATTCTTAGTCTAGATACATCTCGATGCGTTCCTGCTTGAAATCAGGCAGCTACTATAATTTAAAATAGTCATCCTCATAAGAGAAAGTGCTGCAAGAAAAAGTTGGTTCCAAGTGTTGGCTGATACTGGAAGGCACCAGTGGTTGCAACATATACTCGAATAGATTCCGTATTTCGTAGGGTGAACATCTTTCCTCAGCTGCAAGAGAGTCGTGATATCAATCAGGTAAATTGGTTTCTTTGCTGTACTCAATACTCAATTGAAAAATTATCCCTTTGTTAAAAGTTATCATAGAATGCTTACTGAGAGTGAGTGGGAGAAATTCCCTGGAAAAAGACTCGTTTTATAGGGGTCGACATTCTGCTCAACCCATGAGCCCAAGTTATCAAACATTTGGAAAATGCCACAAACCTGTCCGTATCTTTGGTTACATTGGAACCATCTTGAATGAAATCCCTTCAGAAATGCATAAATGGCTATGGTGAGAAAGGATCATGCTTAATCATCTTCTTTGATTTTTATTATTGATCCTCAGTACTAGGACTATTGTGTACGTTCTACACTAAACCCATATAGTGTGAGAATTTCCAGGATAGAAAGAGGATGTAAAATATTTCTTTCCTTTCCATCTCTTTAGGAAGTCAGCTCCATAAGACCTTGAAGGAAACATTATTCAAGAGTTATAAAACAGCCATTAGTTGGCAATTATAAGCGTGTATGAGGATGATTTACCTTGATAAGTCACAAGCATCAGGTTTCCAAGAGTACTGAAGGTACTTTTTATCAGGATGGCCATATTTTTGGCAATCAAAACCGGGATCAATAAAGGGACAGCTTGAAGATTCGTAGATGAAATGAAGAATTGGACACCCAGTGGCCACGAAACAAATTGCATCCTCTTGCAAGTTGTCCACTCACATTGCAAAGTAACTCGGCCGTTGCATAGGACTGGTGAAGAAAAAATTGACCCTAGTACATTAGTTTTTATACTAGGAACATGAATAAATTGAATCCACTGATGGATTACATTAATTTGGACTTTGTATTCCAAATATGGAGTTACTCTATACAATGAGATTGGCGAATATGAGGAATGAATAATTCTTTGAATTTGAGATTTCGTAAACCTGAGTTATATTTAATGCATTTTTGGCATTTAAACATAGTAAAATTTCAATTCAGATCTTGGAGTTGTGGTTGGTGGCTCGAATTAACTGTAACATGTTCTAACATCCTCTTTCACCACTAATGAAATTTACTTGGTCCAAATCTACTTGAGAACATAAATTCGTCATATCTCAAATTTTAGTTGATTAGGGGTACGAACTGCGTATATCGAGTCAAACAATGACTGTGCATGTACAAAGTAAAGACATAACAAGCAATAACTCTTGTATTAACAACTTTTCTGTTATATATGAGTGCCAATAAAAATAATGGTACAATAACTATTCCTTATTACATAAACAGTGGTTTTCACTTCGAAGAATCCCACAAATGTACAGCCAGTAGAAAAATAATTCAACAGATTAAAAAAAAAAACTGTAGCTAGCAATCTTCTTACACCGTGAGAGCTGCATACAAAAGCTGATTCCAAGTATCGGGCAATCCTGGGAGGCACCAATGGCTACAATCAAAACCCGAATGATCACCGCTATAAGCCGATGGATGAGCATCCTTCCTTAACTGGGAGAGTGTTGTGATGTCGAGTAGGTATACTGGTTTCTTGATCTGGCTCAATACTTTGTTAACAACAGTAACTTCTGGAGGTGTTCCTGCTGGATATGTCGACCCTGATAATGGTATTTGTTCACCATAGCAGTTCTTTGATGCTGAACTCCAATCTCTACCCCTGTAATTACTCAATTCCAATCAAATTTTACGCGTTTTTATTTTCTGGGAATTGTTTGTTAATAAGCTTTCTTGATTTACTTACTGATAGTGAGTAGGAGAAATTCCTTGGAAGAAAACTTTAGTCTTGATGGGATCAACATTGAGGTCAACCCATCGGCCCCAGGTTGTCAAGCCTTTATAGAAGGCCACTAGTCTGTCCATGTCTTTGGACACGGTCGAGCCATCTTGTACATAATCCCACCTGCAACGACGATCATAGTGTATATAGGTATGTACGTAAGTGTTTATGCGTGCGCATGTTTGTGTGGATATTTGTGAAGAAGTGAAAGGGAAATAGAGTAGAGTACGCTTGATCGTTTCCTGTGTGTGTCCACCAATGCCATGTATTAAAAATGAGCATGTCCATTCCTTTCCATGCATTGCCTTGTTGAATGGAGTCCAATTTCAAGACTCGGCCTATACTTTCTCGTGTTATATCTACCAAGTATGGCGATCTGTAAAGATAAATAGTAACGCCATAGTCCTGCACATAAAATAACAATTTTTTTTTTTTCATTTGTGGTGGATCTGGTCTCGTTAATCATATTACAATAATAGAAAGTGACCAAACACCACTTAAATTAATTACTCAATGATTGGGGTACAGACAATAATACTTAAACAATTAATTGCTGTCACCACAAATAGGGAATAAACTGAATGTCACTTTTGGGCATGTTTAGCTTAGACTAATCCAAAACTTTTTCAAACTTTCTAAATGGCGCATTCTTCAAAAAAATCACTATTTAAAACTATGTTCTTCCTAAAAAAAAAATGCCACCAAACAGGGGCTTAAATTCTTACGTTATGGGTAAAAATCAGATTTTAAAACTTCTTAAAATGCTGATGAACGATCGTGTCTTATTCAGTGTGTTTACTGACCTCAAAAGTCACAGAAGAAAGTGACTGCTGCCTTGCAAAGCTGATCTTAGAATTTGGTACAGCAGCACGAATCATACACGATAGAGATTCCCACTGGTTCAAACTCAGTGAGTCACCAACAAACATAATCTTTTTCCCTCTCCATGTTGTAAGAAAATCCTCTCCATCGAATCTGAATCACAACATAAAAAGGTTCAAATGCTTTCAAACATTGAATAATCATACAAAAACACAAACTATATATATTTACCGCGGCAAGTCACACGAGTCGGGTTTCCAAGAATACTTGAGGTACTGATTATCGGGTCGACCATATTTCTGGCAATCGAATTCCGGGTCTATGAAGGGGCAGCTTGAGGATTCATATAGAGGATATGAAGCATCAAACACCCATTTGCCTTGAAACAAATTGCACCCACTGGCTAACTCTTTACCTCTGAAAATACTACTAACATTATCTACCAGCTCTCCTCTTGCATTTGGCACTACCCCAGATGCAAAAACCAAAACTTGAAGAACCCAAAAACTCAAAACCATAGTGGGTTTTGGTACAGAAGAAAAGCTGTTTTCAAATTCATGTACCTATGCAGCTGTATGTATACACATACATATATTTTTTTTTTCTTTAATGTGGGGCTATAGTTTGTTATAACTTATATGGATTATTGAACATATAAATAGAATAATGTATTCTTTACGTCTGAAATGGGTTGGAAAATCTTGGAAGGATCGGAGTAAGAAAAGTGCAAAATGATGTGAGGGTGGGCCTGTGTTTTGTTGGGGACTTGTCGTCTTGGGAAATCTCCTCGTGTCTTTTTCATGTCACGGGCGTTCAGCATACAGATTGTCAAAACCGTCGGCCAAACGTTCTGTCGACTCGTGTTTTCTAACGTGTTCGATGTGCCGAGCTTGAAGTTATTGTTAAAAGAGAAGTTATTTATAGTATTGAATTTACTGAGTTACACTTATAAATGTCTATGCATGTGGCAGAGGGCGTTTCACATTAATCGACTCGACAACGGATTATGTCAATTACATCGGGCCAATCAAATTAAACATGTCCTTGTACTTTGCCTTGGGGTTTCAATGGCTACGGCCCATCTTGGCTCATTTAGTTTCCTCTATATACATGTGAACTCACTTCACAAATAAGTATTCTAACTCCTAGCCAAATTCTCACCTCTCTCTTTTGAACTCATTCATTCTCCTTTCGACAGAGACTTGATCATCGGACCATTTTTTTGATTGGAGACCTTTGCACCCTAACGATGTATTCCAGAGTGCAGGTGACGCTTAGGTGGACGGGGAGGTGGTCGGAACTTTGTTGACCAAATTTTGAGGTCAACATATTGTTTACCATTGAATCAATAACTGAAGATTGACGAAACTGAAGTGAAAAGGGTTGCAATATGATTTGCATTCTTAACAACCATTAATCGCTAAAGCAAGTTGTCAAAAAAAGAATTATTGAAATTATGACGTGATATTGACACTTCGTGAGAATGGATTTGTTAAACAAACAATAATTCTTCATCCCAACGCAACAATCAAAACCAATTTATAGCGTGGTCGGACCATTTTTAGAAGCAACAACGTATGATTCTTCAATGACTTTGGGATAAAGGAACAAATTCATATTATTTAGGAAACGGATTTTTGCAGTTGTCCCTCTCTTTTTTAATGAGAACATTACATAAATAAGGTATTTAAGTATCACAATTTCAAAATTAAGGATACAGATTTTGAATTTCAAAAATCAGGTTTTCATTTAAATTTATTTATAATTTAATTAATTATATATTTAATTAATACATATATAAAAGTCACAAATCTATGCAATTTGGTCA